>PNEQ01115542.1:17595-96051 GCA_003012365.1 Medauroidea extradentata
GTCAGTGACTTGTGTGCACGTCTGCAGACTTGCTTCACGGTCAGAGATTGGATGTTTTGACATTCGTGTGTCGTGGGGTTTTACACGCAAATCACAGACGTGTGGTGTTACAGTAACCTTATTGTGATTGGTACAGTCAAATGAGAAACGTCGCAGTTCAAAGGCACGCTGCCAATATCTATGAAGCAGAACTGCAGACATGCACATAAGGCACTGGAACAAAGTGGGGCAAAATTATTTTCGCGAAAAGTTCATGTCTATACATCAGCAAATCATAAATGTTGCAAGAAACTACAAGGTTTTCAAGGGCACGTCGACACAAAACATTTTCGCGATATACGATCATCTCTAATAATGACTTTTACCTGCACGTATTACGATTAAAGTAACTGGGAAATCACAAACATTTTTAAAACCAACATAGTCTGCAATAAATTGTAGTACATTTATCCTACTATTACAGGACGATGCAGTTTGAGTCTCGTGTTAACAGTTTCTGGAAAAATCACGCACGTTATGTCATTGAAAGCTGTACAGTTATAACCGGGTCCTTTGAAGCAAGAAACAGTTCTCCAAGTAAACTATAGCTAGAGCCACAATTTTATGACGAAAACAATTTTGCAACATTCGATTTCAGTGCGTCATGTGCACATCTGCAGCTCTGCTACATCATCTGTGATTGGATGATTTTACTCTCACTTGCCTTGGCAAATTACAGACGTACGGAGTCACAATAATCTCATTCTTATTTGTGCAGTCAAATGGGAAACGTGTCTGAACAAAGACACACTGCCAATAACCATGAAACAGAGCTGCCGATGTGCACGTGACGCACTGAAACAAAATGGGGCAAAAATAATTCCGCGACAAAATCGTGGTACTAACTATAGCTCATAATGATACAATCCCTTCATTATTATACTCAGCTCGATGGAGCCTAGCAAACAGTCAAATTTCCCCACATTTTTCTTGTGTCTCCCATTATTATAAGAGCTATCACTAGAGACATGCAAAATTCGCGTTATTTAATGCCACCAGGCTGGACTCCAAGTGGTTACATATATACTCGTCCAACTTCCCCCATAGGTAAAATATTCCGTTGTCTGCCGGGTAAAATGCATGTGTCCCATAATTAAATATTGCAGGTTTGAGTGACCAACTCGCTGTAAAGATGTCACACACGTAGCTGACGTCACATAGAGGCTACGGCCAGTGTCATCTCATACTGTAATACTGTATATATAGCACTGATAAATATAGTCTGTTATCAAACAATAACGAGAATTTTGCAGGTTCTAGACTGCATACGCAAACGTGTTCAGCATTGGTAATACACAACGGTTTGAATTTTAGCGCGCAGTCGACTCTGTTCGGAAAATAATGTATGAAGGCTACCATGGACGTATTTTTCAAACATTTTTATTAATTCTTTTTTACTTGACATTGCGTCTTGTAGATAGCGAGGTAATTAAATACGATCACATACAAATTTAAATAAGGCCATGACCTGTGTTAATGGAACGAACCCAGCGATTTTGAGAAATAATGGGAAACCGAAACCAGGATGGTCGGAGTCGGGAATCGGATCTGCATCCTCACGAATCTGAGTATAAACGTGTTACCGTTACGACACATCACTTCCAGTGACGAAGCATGAAGTGTTCTAGGGCAAGCTGTGATTAGCAGTGACTATACAGAACTCTCAGTTATCTGTGGAACCATCTGACTGTCAGAGGCAGGTGTATTCCTCAACCAGTCGTATATAAGAGGCGAGGAACTAGTTCTCAGTAAGCTTGACAACCCTCGATACATAGACAATCTACTCCACGCATAAGACAAAGCCCTTCAAGTTGCTAAATCTGGACCTCACAGCAATGCAATTTAAATATTTTGATTAATACATTTTACTTAGTATGGCTTTGACACGTATAAAAATAGTATCGTGTCTTGAATTCGCGTGTAAGCGATGGCTTCCTTAAGCTAACGATTTTCCCATCATTTCGTGTCATACCTAAACGTGAATGGAAAGGTCTCAGCGACATAACTGTCGCCTGCTCAAAGTGTATAGTCGGATCTCATACTGCTTGCCTTGAAACACGTCCACGCTTCGCCGTTGCTTAATACGTACCGTACAAAATCTGTTATTGTCTATATAACAATTTCTTAGAGAGCGCATGTTATATCCTAGTTGTGTGAGCTATATTGTGTCTTCGACCGTGAAGTTGGGTCCACTACGTACATTTCCCAAACTTGTGGTCTTCTGATACGATAATGATGATTTATTTGTAATTGTTTTGTGTTATAAATGTTTGCAGATGTGAATTTGTGACACAAATGTACGTGAAATGCCGCGTAAATATACTGTATCTGTGAAATACAGCCTACAATCTTCGAATTCACCATACATCTCTCATCCAGCACGTTACTGACATCGTTTTAATTGGAGTAATTACGGAGTAATGTTGACAGGGCATTTTATGCTTCTCTTCGTGTGTAAATCGCAGCTCTAAATTTTTTTACCATGTTTTAGGAAACATCCTGTATACAGCATTAGGAAACTCACTGTTACCATTAAGCATAATTGAGACATACAAGTGGTGAATTATTATTCGTACATATTACACAAGTGGATTTGGCACGGTGTTAAGGAATTCTAGTTCTTCATATTCCTGGCGTCATTTTTAGTCATTAAAAATTAAGCCGCATGACAAACGGTCATGAAGCAGACTCAGATTTATAGCTTCCACAAATGATCATTATTCCGCTAGGAGAACTTTGTTGCGAAGTTGCCGCTGCTCGTGAAATTGTTTTATTTATGGGCTGGGGACGGAAGTAAGGTAGTATTAGGCCTGCTCGGTATATCTTCGTGACCTGCGCTGCGCTGTGTAGTATATCTTCTGTCCCGGTCATTAGAGACCTCCGGGAAGAGGGGGGAGGGATTCTAGGCCGGGGGTGGAGGGAGCAGGACGAAACACAAGAAGAAAGATGATGAGACCCCCCGGTTAATGTCCCGGAGTCAAATCGGAGAGGACAGTTTGTTAGACGACCTGCCAGGAAGCGGGCGCGCGCGTGGCCTACGGCGGCCGTCGGCAGACGTGGAAGATCTTCGTGAGTCGCAGCGATGGCGGAGACAGACGATGATCTCACCAAGGTGAGGCAAGATGAATTATCCCCGCTCTGGGAACACAGTCGTGTCCATGTAGTCTATTACCTGTACTAGGTGTACTTATCTGGCAGATCTGTTGGCAGTGTTTCCTGTGACCTGCGGGGAACTATCGTTTGTCCTAACATCGTCATCTTCACTCGTTCATTCAGTAAGCTTAAGCATTGTGTGGCAATAATAAAATATTCTCAAAATACATTTATAAACTGTCACAAATAGTGCACTCGTTCGTGGGATGGACGTTATTTACTGCGACTTCACGCTGTTTCAAGTAGCTATCGCACACCTACTACTGCTAGGTGAACGTCAAGGATTTGATAAAACCTCACTCTTAAACCTCTATATTTAGGTGGTTATGTTATGTAACCTGGTGGGGATAGGTGGGATTCCCCTAGTCACGTGACCAGATTTGCTTAATCACTAGGTTATGTCTAAAACCCTGCACATAGTTCAGCTTCTCATGACGTATTGGATGCTTGAAAATTATACTTGGAGTACGTATTGAACGTCTCAAGCTGAATCTTTTACCATACCAAGGCTTACCTTGTGACTTACTGTAACCACCATTCACCACAAAAAATCTGTTGCGGTGTGGAGAATATGAACCACGACAAGTAGTTATGTGTCAAAACGAGTAAAAACTATATTTTAAACTACATTGTAACGATAAAAAATTATGTTGCTATTAAATGATATGTATGGTAAAGCTGTTGTTATACGGTATTTAGAAAAGACATATTTTAGTTCCTACAAAAAAAATTGTTTTCTGAGAAAAGTTTTTAAAGAAAAAATTGTAATACCACATGTATTGTTTTTAAGCTATTCTGTGCTGTAAAGCAAAATTTCTTTACCGAGAGCTAAATACCATATCATCTTTTCGTGTGTCGTGAAGGAAACGTTTTTACTGTGCGTGAAGTAGATTTGCACTTCTTTTTAAAGTAATTCTAGAAGAAACCTTGCAAATCATTTGACTTCAGGCAAATATGCGAGTTATTGTGAAGGGAACGTACGTGCAAAGTGGTGGGTCTATAATGTTACTAAGTCTATGAAAACACGAGTAGTGAGAGCAATACAAAACAAATCTTGCATAAATATCTCAATCAACAGCTCCCTGTTATACTAAAAATAAATGTAAATATAATCAGCAGTTCTAATAAGATATTCACATACTAACTATTAACGCTAAGATTATTCCCGTGGCTAGCAAGCATAAAAAATACAGTTTGCATAAATGTATCGTTGACATTAAACAAATTTTTAAAATCGCATATAAGAATAATTGGAATATGTACACAGTACTTATAGCAAGTTTCTTCTACTTAATTTCTGCCATCCTTTCTACACAAGAAAACCCTGACGCAAACACGAAATTCAAAGACAAAAATTGTGGTATTGTATACAATAAGCTATTTTTACAGAATCTTTAACTAATTGAGTAGTATGGTTTGTTAATATACCAGAGATTTACAATACGTATTATGAAATTTACACACACATTAAAAAAAACTGGTAACATACACATTTTAAATAATGTGCAGTGAATGTTAGGTAATTATTTTCCTATAAAATATAGACCCACAACGTCGCATAAGTGTAAAAACCCTGAGCAATTTACTAAATTTCAACAACATAATTTGTTTTTACGTAACCTTTTCTGAAGAATGCTTAAACTCGGTGCTGAGGAATCAGCGGTTGATTCAGTGGCTGGAGCACTCGCCTCCCACCAAGGCGATCCGGGCTCGATTCCCGGCGGGGTCGGTCCCCGGACATTCTCGTGTGGGAATCGTGCCAGACGATGTCGCTGTTCAGCGAGTTTTCTCGGGGATCTCCCTTTTCCCCAGTCCCTTTCATTCCGGCGCTGTCCCATACTCACCTCATGTCACCCCTCACCAAGTGTTAAGTGCTGACCAAAATCTCTTCACCCAGTGCTGTGAAGTTGAGTACAATAGTTTAATAACTATTTATAGATCCACACATCACAAAAAAAAATTGTTAATGTAACAATTTTTACAAGACGTACAAGGAAAAAACAGAGCAAAACAACACCACTAAAAATGTATGTAAATAGTAGGTATCACGTATGATATTTCTCAGGTGACTAAATCGATATGTCAGATACGTTAAAGTAAGTTATAATATCACTTATCTAATTGCTCAACAATATATGTCAATTATGATAGGATAGTTCGAGGGTCCGGACAGTTTATAGACTCTGCAAATGTACATTTAGATTTTTCGTATCGCGTACAGCATACGACCTTCGTCTTGTAATATAGTTGTAAAAAACTTGTTTGTAATGTTTTTTTAAACTCGTGACACCAATTTAAAATAAAAATATGTAATATAGTTAATTGTAACTATCACAGTTAGCTAACATGTCAAAATGCGTGCTATGTAGTTAAACTATATTGTTCAAAATTTTAAAAATATTTTTATATTTTTAAAATGTTGATTTATATCAGCAAGGTATGGAATTATTTTTATTGTCATATTAGACTTATATCTTATGAAATATTAGGAAATATATAAGTTGTAACAACTATAAAAATACTAATAAAAAACAAGTACGTATACGTATGACATTTGAGGAAGGGCCTTCAATGTGCGAGATTTATAAGGTAACAAAAATCTGAAAGTCAATATATTAATGTCATTATTTATTGAATACTACAGTTGCTCAGATTAGAACGTTGCAAAAAACACTGTGAATACTGAAATATATACACTCTAATCAATTTAATACCATTGAAATGAAAAATACCTTAAATTTTAACTTTAATAACACAGTGACCTAGAATTAAAATGGTACAGCGACAGAGAACTAAGTAATTTGTGTTGTGATTTTTTAATAGTTACAATACAATTGTAAATCTAAGCTTAAGACTGACTTATAAAATTACAAGTATGTAGGTGGAAAATAATACAAATACGAATAATAACATTCTTGATTACCAAATAAACTTGGTAAAATGTGAAACACACACATACCTGACAATAAATGTGACAAAGTGTTACTAGTACAGTGAGAATAAAAAGTAAAACGTTAAGCCACTAAGCGTTATCAAAACAGCAGTTTCTAATCATAGTTTTCAAAATGGCAAAACATTTTTTTTATCTTCAATCATAACCTGTATGAAACTACTACAAAAAATTGAATCAGTGATGAAAGACTATGCATATAAGTCACAGTAAAAATCTGAATACTATTTATTTTATATTAAGACAACACTATTATTATATGTATAATGTACGTAAGATGTAATTTCAACTCTCGTCCACGACATTTAAGTAAATTCATGGTGCAAGAACACAAAGTTAAAAAAATGGCATTACAGGAATTCGTTTCTGTAGTAAATTAGATGATCTTTTCTACGTCAAAGGCTATATCACTGTAATAATATGAAATTATCTACTTAACCAATAAAATACACATATTTTGATAGCAATTTTTTTTTTAAATTTATGATCTATTCATGATTCTAAACCTTCCTATCAAATTAGTATTGTCACAGAATAAATAATAGTAACAAAAACGACAAAGGGGAGTTTTTTCATTGTTGCTATCTTACCAGCTCTCGGGGCGTACAGGAATGTAAACAATGCCATGTGGATTCTAGTCATCGGTTCATGTAATGACTTGTATTTCTTGAGACACTGTTTGTATATTAAATACAAATTTAGAAATGCTGAACGTGAAGATTCTAGCCTCAACGTCAGATAATAACTAACTCTTCCAGGAGCGACATAAACTTGCTTTTTAACCGATGTTATTGTACCAGCTCTTGGGACGTACAGGCGTGTAAACAAAGTCATGTGGAATTTGAGACATTGGTCGAAACCACCACCACAAGAAATTCTGTAAAAGCGAAGTCTTGTCGCTTCTGTTAGTACTAATTTATTCTGTGATATAGTCGACCTTGCTTCTCTATGGTGAGCGACTTATGTTACAACCTGTATTATACAGTAAACGGGACGAGGCAAACATCGACCAATCTACCGAAGGCAGGTGTTACTTGTGTACATTTCTCACGCTAAGCACGAACATTTGTAACAAAGCTAAAAACAGCAGTGAAAATTGCACGAAGTTTAAAGTTTATTAGTGTTAAGTTTTGCGGTATCATAAATTTGTCTACAGGAATTAATAACTGTCGCGTATCAGGAAGAACGTACAAAAACTGCTGTTAAAGTTCATAAACTAAATATAAAGTTTATCTACGTGTAACCTACCTAGTTAAAGTTATAGTTTAATTGTGTAAAAGTACGTCTATCGTGCAAATGTGTGAGATTAAGGAAAATGCACATGTACCACATTGCCAGTAGACACAGAAATTGGAAGTAAGCAACGGAAAGTCAAACGGTGAGAATTCTAAAAGTTATCTCATGTTTACTGTAAGAAGTGCTTTTCAGTTGACCCCGTATTTTTACAAGGTAGAATTTTTTCAAGCACACAAGAGACAGAAAGACAATATTTAATGAGGTTACAATGCAGGACTATTATTATTTTTTTCGAGTTCTAGGTCGTTTGTTAGCTGTGACTCTTCAAAATTGAAATAACGATAACATCAATTAGAAGGCATGATAAATTGTTTTCTTTAAATATATTTATTGACACTACAATCCTTGGAAAAATTTACAGCTGAGTTTATTTTGCAACTGATGCATGGTTTATTAGACAACATGTGAATACATACAAATAACCAATCTACTGCAATAAGGAACCAATGCCGTGTTATCTATTCTAAGATTAAATTGCCTACATGAGCGTTATAGGCTCAGAAGTGACGGAACTTTAAGGGCGAGCTTGAAGCGCGTACCAAATACCGAATCGCCGCAACAAGACTATAGAGCTGAACTAACATGCAAGATTCCCGCCGATCCAGTTTTATAATAGGAGATTAAAAGGGCGTGGTACATAATTCAACGCTAATAGCATTAATCTATAACTGTAAGTTTCTTGAAGCCAATTTGCGAAAATTAAACAATAGCAATCATAGACAATAATTTTAGCTAAAGTTTTAAACAAAATAGTTTCCGGTGTTACGCACTTCTGAGGCACAATCTCTGACGCCTGAACCTCGTGCATTGAACTGCGGCGCAAGAGATAGCGCGTAACGAATTAGTAATTCTGGATTAATATTTACTCATGAAGTTGGCAAATACCATGGTATTTGCCAACTTTATGAGGAAATATTTATCCAGAATTACTAATTCGTTACGCGTGATCTCTTGCGCCGCAGTTAAATACACGAGGTTTCGGCGTCAGAGATTGTGCCTCAGAAGTTCGTAACACTGGAAACAATTTTGTTTAAAACGTTGGCTAAATTTATTGTCTAGGATTGTTATTGTTTAATTTTCCCAAATTGGCTTCAATACACCTACAGTTGTAGATTAATGCTTTTAACGTTGAATTATGTACCACGTCCTCTTAAGCGCTGGTGTAAACTCTTTAACAAAGTTCAGGGCACGATTATGAGTTTCACATACTTCCTGTCAGCACATTTTGAAGTACGGCAGTCTGAAAAGTTCTGGAGGGTGTCATAAAGAATGAAATTCCGTCCTTGTCCGAAGAGTTTCTTTTTCGTACGTTGGCACAACGTGTGCATGCCGAACAGTTTCGTAAAAAGGATGTATTTCTCGGTATATTACAACGCATTTGAAGCGCGTGGTACTCGATACCCATAATGTGACAGACGTGACTTTCAGTTTGCCCGAAGACTGGAGCAAATGTCGGATCCCGAAACCTTGCAAGAAACCTATCTAAAGCCCAGTTTACATCGAAAAAATAACAATAACAAAGTTAATTACAAAATGTTAGTTACAAAAATGTTATCAATAAATTACAAGCTATGGTACACTGTTTTATAGCAATGATGATAGCAAATGTGTTATTACCATTGTTGAAAATCCAATGTTACTAACAAAAGTAAGAATAATGAACGGGAGTTAATAGTACTGATGACGGCAAAATGCATACAATATTGCTGATAACATTGCTAGTAACACTTGTTACCAAAATCCTTTGATCTAGAGTGTAGACCGCCCTAGCAGGAAAATAATGTAATTAACAGTATTTGTAACAAAGTTATCAACATATTTCTGAAATTCATAATTTTTGTTGCTTACAAATTTTCAACAAAATGTTGTTAACAAAATGTCATTAACTATTTTGTAAATATTAGCAAAATTAATAACTGAATATTGGCAACAAAGTTGATAACATTATGTCAACAATTTTCAAGCACTTTTACAACACCGTTAATAACTTTGTTAAAAATACGACGTGTTATAAGCAATGTCATCGTTGGTGTAAATTAGGCCTTCGGCAACATTCTGTGTTATTCTGTGTCGTCTTCGTTGTTTCGTCCAGTCTTACCTCTGTACATTCCTCGCTGTTATCCAGTCTTGTGTGTTTTGTGGTCTCCGACCCAGTTATTATTTGTGCTGTCTTCATTACGTCGACGTGGGTTTTTTCAATTGCCCTAGTTATTTAGTTTGATTTAACATAGTGACTGTCGAGTTATTCAGGTGCAAATAAACCTATATATAAAAAAAGGAGGGGGGGTTTTCTTTTACTTAATGCATGTCCCCGTGAAGGAACCTTTGCAGTTAAACCTATTATTTTAAGCGAAAATTGATGATAAATATGACGTTATAATGTGAAGCATTGTAAGGCATCGTGCACTATGTAGCTATTTATACGTGTGCGATTTCATTAGAAAGATCAAAAGATCAATGGAAACAGGTCACGGCTCATGACGTCATCAAATAAAGATATCTGATGGAAATACGGCGCCAAACTAGATTGCTTCGTGGCAAATTACGATCCAGAAACTTTTTGGCGCTTCCGAACGAAATTAATTTGCTACAGTTCTTTCAACTTCCGGTCGAATCAAGTCGAGATTTATTACGTACTTTCATGAAGGTTTATAATGGATGTTAGGTTTTTTTTTTACTCTCTAATAACTGTGCAAGATTTAAACGCATCCATTTATAAAAGATCTCTAGTTTTGTAGTTAAAACTTAGTTCTTCTACAACGTTCGCCTGCCCATATTCATGACGCAATTTACGAAGTACGAAAAAGTTTCCTTAATCTTATCTTGCTTAGGGCCATGGTGCATGTTGCGCTGGGAATTAAATAATATGTTACATGTCAGTAAACTTGCATTGTTAACAAAATGTGACTGAATCTTTCTTTTATAAAATTTTTTACCTCGCATAGTTGTTGCGTAATGGCTCGTTAAAGCCAAAATTTGCTTATTTCCTTTTTATGGACGGCACTAAAACCAACTTATTTACGATACCGAAAAAATTCTTAGTGACTAACGAGGTTGTAGACTACAAATTCAGCTATGTTAAACCATAAAATATTATGTTTGTCTATTTTTAAAAAAATATATAGATTTTTTTTTAATTTTATTTTAAATTTCAGCATTTTCATTTAAATACATAAATATATTCTTTGTTTTTATGTACGTGACATTATAGCCTGCGACGTCTTTATCCACTGTGCATTTTTTTAGTTTGGTTTGTCAGTTGGTTTTAGTGAAGTCCTTTAAACGGAAACAAGCAAATTTTGACGTTACACAAGTCATTACGCGAAAACTATAAGAGATAAGAATATTTCATAAGAGCCAAATGTAGTCACATTTTGTGTCTAAAATAAGAAAATAAAATATCTGGTACAGATAAAAACTAAAAACACGGTGATAAAAATTGCTGTATACCGCGCTGCAAGGGGATTTGTTTGGGCTTCTGCAGTGGTTACGGGGAATGAGTTGCGCATCTGCAGTAATACTTTTTTGTTCTACCGTTCAGAACTAAACTTTTGCTACAGATGACCTACTTTCTTGTAACTTCACGTGCGTATATGGCGGTCTCTAATTTGCTTGGTACATACGCGCACGCCAACAAACACCAACAACAGCACCACCCTCCCACCTCCTCACGCACACACAACCTACTCTTACGCACATACGAACACGTCTGTGTTACTGCAAAATATTTTGAATATCGACTTCAAATTTTACCACACTTAAAATTCTAATCACAGGAAACCATAATATTTTTGTTAATGGAAGGCATTTTATTTTTCAGAATGAAGTCCTTTCAAAATCTTATGACTATGTTTTGTCGCAGAAAACTCAACGATTTCAAACAGAACTGGTCTGTTGGCAGTACATAACACTAGCACCCCATTCAGAAACACTTTTTTTATTGGTCAAAGTCAACCGATTAACATAAAAATTTGACATACAGGATGTGTTATGGTAGGACCTGGCAACGTTTTATTTTTTTTTAGTTAATCATACATTAATTTTTGTATTTTTATAATTCTGTTGACCTTGTAAACTATATTTATTTTACGGAAGTCTTAGACGACATTGGTTATTGACGCACGTCTGTCAGCATTTTTATTTGCATTCTTCGGTTGTTGCTCTGCGAATGTATTTTCGTCAGTTCGCAATTTTGTTTTTTTCCCTATGTGATAATCAAAGTTCTTGCCTTTGTGGTTATTTTAGGGGATCAGAAAATGAGAGAACGGCGTTTCTAAGGTATATTCTTGTTCACTCATTATCTGTCTCATAGCCTCTACGTCCAAGTCTTCCCAAAGTTGACGCGCCGAAAAGTGACTTCAAACGGGTATCTTACGTTCTATGGTCGGTTAATAAAGGTAAATGTTTAATTTGTGTCTTAAGGGTGTGCAAGTGTGATAAAGTGATAATTTTATGTTTGTATGAAATAGTCTTAGTTTTGTAGACGATACCTGTGAGTGCAGTTTCCTGTAACGAAATAATTTTAGCTAGCGTAGTCATCTCATAACGGTGCTTTAAAGTCAAATTTTGCATGTTCTGCTGCCATGCAATTAGTGAAAACCATATGACTTACGTAAGTGAAATAATTCACAGTGAAAAGAAATACTATGGGCTACAAAATGAAACATTAGAAAAATCCCGCGAACTGTTTTTGTATTTTTAAAAAATTGCTGAATTTGCAACTTTTTCTGTACTTTTGCGATTTTATAAAATTGAAAATATTACGTTGTGGTTATTTTAATATATCATTGCATAGCTCATGGGATGTAAGTTCACAGTGAATTATTTTGTTTAAGTAGGTCAGTTGGTTTTCACTATTTGCATGGCAGCGCAACAAGCAAATTTTGACTTTGACACCCCGTTATAAGAAAACTATGAGAGCTCAATTGGTTTCGTAAGAGTAAAATGTTCTCACAAGTATCGTCTACAAAACTAACAATGTTTCATACAAATATAAAATTATGATTTTATCGTACTTGAACACCCTTAAGATAACTCTGAAGTTTCAATAGGCGGTTATATTAAGTCCCGAGGTTAACACTGGTAGGACAAAATTTCAACCTCGGGCGTTCAAACAGTAATCCGAGTAGAGTTTAAAAGCGTAAAGTAAGTCACGTGACCCTAAACTGCTTGCAGGCTTTTATATGTTAAACCTACCCTACTTCGTTATACTACGGCTTCGAACTTCAACAATTGAAATATGTTAAAATTTGTATGTGATCTTATATGTTATACATTGCTTACTTATTGCCTAAACTACACGTCTGCTCTCTGTTGGTAACTTAGTGAACTACGTGTACAGATCATTCCAAATTTCGTGAAACTCGTTATGTTGTACGGTACATAGTCTGTTTACCTGGTTTACCCGGTTCACCCGGTGATCGAGTAAACCTACTTTACTTCATCAGATTACGTTCATATAATCACATCATATAGATTGTTTAACAGCTAACCAAGGCTCTATAAGAAGTGAAGTGAGATTTTGGTCAGCGCTTAATATCGAGGTCTTTAGCACTGGTGAGGGGTGATATGAAGTGAGTATGGAGCAGTGCCGGAATGAATGGGCGGAGGAAACGGGAGATCCCCGAGAAAACTTGCCGTCCAGCGGCATAGTCCGGCACGATTCCCACATGCGGAAATCCAGGGACCGACCCCGCCGGGAATCGAAGCCGGATCGCCTTGGTGGGAGGCGAGAGGTCTGACATCTCGGCAACCTTGGCCTCCAAGCTCTGTAAGAATACGCATGAGAAACTTAAATGTAAAATGGAAACGTGTTGACGGGTATGTAACTATTCTTAAACTCCACCCAGATACAACGTAACCATTTGAAGTTGTTTTTGAGTAAACCAGTTTTTCTTGTCGTCTTAAAGAATGTGCATGTGGAGAATACCCAGACGACAAATTTCAAACACACAAGAATTAAAATTTTCATGAAAAATTAAAAAATAAAAATTTTCATTCACGTTTTACGGTCACCGCCTACCTGCTCGTTTGCCGCTCAGAGATGTCGGACCTATAAGGGCGACCTTGAAGCGCGCATTAAAATTCAATATCGCCACAACGAGCCAAGATTTGAAATGCTTTGCAAAATTCTCGCCGATGTATTTTTACAATGGGACTTTAAGCAGTGGCCATATCATTTTATTGATGGAAAGTCTATAAAAAAGTTCAGTGCACGTTTATATATGTGTTGAATTAGGCATCCGATTAGTACATCGTAAAGAAAGGAAGTCTGAAAAGGCTGTTTTTAGTTATATTTAGGGCTCAAGAACACTGTGTTTATAGGTCGTTCGATATAAAGTGAGTACTAAATTTAACCTTTGACAAATATCACTAGCCATTACTGCACATCATTCAACATTAACTATAGTTTCCTTACTGCTTGTATGGTTGGCGGCGAAATCACGCAATTTAGTTCCTTGTATTTTCCTATTTACGTTGTAGTTAAACAAAATCATCTGAAATCGACATAACTGTATTGTATATAACTAACAATGTTTTGTATATTTTAAATCAAACTGTAGCGATGCATACTGGCTGCACAATTTATCTTTCACGTGCAAACATCAAGTGTCGTGTCCAGAGAGGTAATGCATTTCTCGTCGTCAGTCGTTATGCGCAGAAAGATACGAATTGGCTGAAAACATAACTTTAACAGGTATTTTTTGTGCGCTCACTTAATCCCGGACCGCCTATAACAAGCACGATGTTTTTACAATGACATTTCGGGCTTGTCTGAAGCGTGTTTTCTTTTCGTACATTGACACAATGTGCACACGTGGAATAGTTTCGTAAAAAAAACGTATTTATTAACACACTTCAACGCATATGAAGCGTGTGTTAGGTAGCGCCCTTAAGAGACCTCCCTAGACAGGCTGTGTTTGTGTGTGAGGCAGGAGCGGTAAGGTCGCCGTTGACCGACGTATGTAATGTATTACCGCCTCTCCGTGCAAGCCACTCAGTTGACGAGCAGTGCTTTACTGTTATCCATTAGCCTATGGGACTTTAAGCGGTGACCACATTATTATAATTGCGGCCAGCATTGTTCAAAGTCTAACGCTTGTCTCTATGTTTGTGTTTTTCAAATCAGGTTATTATTTTTCCAGATACGGCAATCTGGAAATGTCATTTTTGGCCATTTTGAAGGCCCAGTAAATTATGTTTCTAATAAACGGGCCGAATTTTTAAAACTATGGCGACATAGTATGAAGTGTGTAATGTAATGTACGTTAAACAATTTTCTGAAAAAAAAAAAAAAAAATAGTCGTAACTCGTTGCAACGCATTTGAACCGCTGGTAGCGAGGCCTTTTAAGCTTGAACACGCAATTGCGTGACATGACTGGTACAGCCACGATAAACTTTCCTCGTGAAAACATGCAGTCAAAGGTACTTCCGTCTTGCACACGGACGAGATTACAGAAACATCAATACGGCCAGTGACCTAGGCAACTGTTGCTACGGACGCGGATTAAACAATCACCACTTTTCTTGAGTAGAAAACAAAAGCGGTATGGACCGGTACAGTAACATTTACAATGTTTGAGGAGCGAATGGCAAAGGAAAACACGAAGCGAGACTCTTACATAATAGAGTTTATGAAGAAAAATGGAATTCACGCCGAGCATCAATCTAAAAATGTAAGTTGTAAAAATTTGACTTCGCGAAATAAAACATGTAGCTTATACTCCAGGCATCACATTACTAAAGTAACTCACAGACAGTATATTTAATTTTTAGAAGCGTAAAAAAAGTTTGTTTCATCTGGCAACTTTTCAGTACTTCGAGATATTCCCCAATTTATTTAATTTTTTTATTTACAAAGTAAATAATTAACACTTTAAATCACAATTAGTGAGAATACAGTAATATTCCAGCGGTTGTCACAGATTCCGAATCGAGCAGATTAAACTATTTGAATCAGTGGATCACCACTTTCAATTCAGTGAATATTCTGTAATACGATTTATTGTGCCAGCACTCCAAAAGGCATTAAGTAAATATTCACTGATATCCCAGTGGTTTTCTTCTGATTAAATATGTTTAAACTGTTCCACCCAAAATCTGCGAAAACTACTTGCATATTACTGAATATTCACTAATACATATTTAGGGTGTAATATGAAAAAGAAGTTCGTGTAATCTGAATTATTCGATTGCGTATTTTCAAAGCTCCTGTTACGTATAATATCTAACTCTGTGATCAGCGACAATGCAATTTTTTAAATGTAAGAACGATGATTGAAATATTGGTTTGTCTATTGTAAGTTCTAATGTGACAAATATTTGGCGTTACAGTTAGTTGAATAACTTGGAGCACAAATAAAATTATTACATTGCCACATTGAAGAAAAATGTAATTCTGTTTACTTATTTAATATTGAAAAAAATAATGTTTTCGTGAAGAAAAAAATAATTAAGATATCGAATAACTATATTTTACTCTGTTAGTATTTACGAGAAACTATTCCTGTTTATTGTACACGAGAAACAGCCATACTTTGTAACCTAATTTGAACCAGAATTCTACAGTCTGCAAGATATTACTTTCATCGACAAGTAATTAAATCAATCCATATTATTCGGTTGAGTGAACATATTCTAATACTAATTTTTCCAATAATTTTATTCTAAGTTTGATTTTATTGTTTTATGGGTCATGCGATTTTGTTTGCTGGCATATGTAAGCATATTAGATGTAAATAAATAAATGGCATATTACTGAGTTTGTACAAACACGTAATAACAAACATTTTATGAGACATATTTTGTAGTATTCCTGTGAGTATGGTATTATCGGAATACGTATGCTAGGTGCTGACCTTAAACTACCACAGCGAAGCAATTTGCTGAATGAAGACTTCACGTAATAAATCATTTTTAAATCTACTGCGGTTTTTTTGCGCGTGCATCATTTCAGTGCGTAAGACTTATTTTACAAAACTTTTTTTAGGTTATTTGTTCACCGTAACGACTATCATTAAATTATTATTAAATTAACTGCTTTAAATTTACTCTATTAATTCAGTTTGCAATGTATTTGATGTTGTTTTGATTACATTCAGTTTAAAATTGGGTCTACTTTCAACGACAGTTTTTGATGAAAGTACAAGAGATCATCACAACATACGGTTCGAGAAAATTTAGTTATGTTTCTGAGGGAAACCAGTAACTAAATGCTGTAGGTTATATTATTAAATTATAAACTCAACGAATCATACATAAATTCTTATTTCAGATAAAAACATAAAACTATATTAATTTTACAGAAAATCTCTTATAATTAGAGTAAGGCGTGCTTATGCAAGGGACAAGAAAGTCGGCACGTATTTTATATAATTTTTTTTCGAGGTGAATAAAGTAATTTGAAAGTATCTCTTACAGTTTGGTTTTATTTTTGTGTTAGGTGCATGCACAATGGCTATAAAAGCGAAAATATTATTTGTCAATGAAAACTACTGTAATAAATCTTAGTACAATAGTCGTTCACGTAAATTTTGATAGGCTAACATTACATACATAACAAAGTAAGTTGATGTAGTACATTACATACATTGATTTCGTTTGGTTTGTAAGTTTATCACCATGCTTATCAAAACTGAGTCTTTACGTCTCAATTCGAGTACCGTAAAGTGGTGTAACTTTAAAAATTTTTGGAATAACTTTGCACCACAAGTTTTTGTTTTAAAAAGGTTTGCAGCCTCTTAAATTGACGAAGACTTTACCATTCACCATTAAGTTCTCCTTAAGAGTAAATGTTATCTTAAAATGTCAATAACAAATTATGTTAATCGGGAAGCAAAGTAACCCCAGTTTACGGTACGGACAGTAACTTGCCAAATTAACGCACAGTGTACATTACAAATTTTAAATAAGAAAAAAAGAGGGAGTGTTTGATACTGAACATCCTAAATATCAAATGATGTAAGGTTTAGCTATGTTTACTGCAGAGAAGTGAGAATTGTTTTCAATTGCTCACATAAAAACAATTGTGACGCAAAAATAAATTGTTTTCTTGACGTGAATTTTCAGAAAATGTTAAATTGACGCAGCTAATGGTCCTTTATGTGATTTACCACAACAACTCAAACAGTCTTGAAGTACGAATGGCAATTCAAACATCGTTCAGGTGCCACGGTTTTTTTAGAAGACCAATACATAATCTTTATAAGTTCTGTGTAAATATCAAAGATATTTAATGCAATGACTAAAGGTGGACGTCCTTTAATTTAACGCATTCAAAGCCTAGAAGTGCGGAAGTGGTAAGGACAACCCAGCGTGCGCACGCGTCTCTGAGACATTCAGTGGTGACCTATCATTATTGACGTATAATATTAAAGATGAATGTGTAATGTACACGCCTATACCCCGTAAAAGATTGTGCACAATGATTTTCACACCTAAAAATACACCCATTCTCGCCATTTTGAGCAACAAGAAAATAAGCTCCAGAGTTAAATAGAGGACCTGAAATGGATAGTGATTTCAGGAAACCATGGTGATAAATGGTACTGGTGCACTTGCAGCTATTCCAGAAAATAATACCCTTTTTTTATTTAGTGTAAATTTTACAAGTTTGAAGCTCTTTTCATAACTTTCACTTTACGAACTAAGTAGGCGTGGTATAGACCCTCTTCTTTCCATCATCACCGTCACCACTTACCCCATATTAATCTCAATTTCATTTCTTATTTCTTACTACTTATATTGCTACTTTATTAATACATTGTTTGATCTCATATAAATGTACGTTACAATTTGTTGTTTTATGCCTTTTCACAAATGTAAGCGTGATAATCTATAAAAATTTTAATTTCACATCTTAAATATTTGTGTATCCACGTGAAGTGAAAACGATGACAATAGCCCATTCGATCGAATCAAATTCGATTATTCATTAAATGACACATATCACGCCTGTATGGTACTAAGAGTTCAAGTTTTGAAAGTTCTTAAAATCATTTTGCGGCTACGTACCTATAGGCCGTTCGGAATAAAGTGAACACTAATTATTTAACCATTGAAAAATATCACTAGCTGTTACTACATACAATTCAACATTACCGATAGTCACTTTACTGCTTGTATGGTTGGCAACGAAATAACACAACATAGTTCCGTGTTTATTTGTATTTAAATACAACAATACTGAAACAAAATCAATCGACAGTGATATAATTGTATTTTATATAATTAATAAACTTATTTTTTATCAAACTAGATACGTACCTATCGACTGAACAATTTATCTTACCCGCGCAAACATAAAGTGACGTGTCCCAGGAGGTTAGACTTTTCCCGTCGTTAGCCGTTGAACGCGGAAAGATACGAATTGGCTGGAAATAGATCTTTAGCAGGGCTTTTTCGAGTGCTCACTTTATTCCGAACTGCCTATAATCATCATCCTTAAGGAAAAATAAACGGAACATCTCGAAGGGTTCGAAATATATCGAGGATATATCTAAAACATATTCCAGGTCTTTTCACCTAAGAGAATGAATTTCGAAAACCTTTTAATCACATTTTAGTATACTTTAATGGTGTTTCTCGAACGTGAAAAACACGACAATAGTCCGCTGGATTCAAGATATATCGACGATTAATTGAAAACACAATTCATCACTTTTCACCCCTTTTCACCTGCATAGGTGGCGAATTTCGAATATTCGTGAAATCAGTTTTCAGGTATTTGAGTAAGCATCAATCTTAAACAAAATTCACGTCGATATATAAAAAATCAATGGGGTCAATATATATAGATTGTAAATCGAGAACACATTTTACCATTTTATTTTCCACTTTGGGCCGAGTTCGGAAAATATATTTAAATTGTATTTTTGATATCTACATAAGCAACAATCTAAAGCAAAGAGAGCTTCGATTTCTCTATTGGTTCGATAGATATGGAGGCATAATCGAAAACACATTTAAAGTATTTTCACTCCCTTAAGTAAAGAATTTCGAAACGTCTTGAAGTTACGTCTCAGTCAATTGCATTCGTATTCAATTTAAGTAAATGTCACGACGATAGTCAATTGTGTTTAGCTGTATAGACGATTTAAAAAAAGTCTATTTTACCAATTTTTACTGCTTGGGAGTCGAATTTAAAAAAAACTAAAACTACTTTTTGGGTATTTACGTAAGCACAATTTTGAAGTGAAAACCAACTCTTTATCCCTAAGGATTCTATATCTAACGATAATTAATCGGAAACGTAGTTGTCTTTTCACTCCCTTAAATGTTGACTTTCGAAGAATCCTAAAGTTGACTAGTATCTATTTTTATGTGTGTCCCATCAAAATAAAAATCACGCTGACAGACCGCCAGTTTCTAGCTCTATCGTAGTTTCTTGGAAAATACACGTCACCTCTTTTTCACCCCCTTAGGGGACGAATTTTGTAAAGTCCCTTCTTAGTGTTCGCCTACTGCCTGAGGGGAAAATTTCACGATTCTAGGTCTAGCGGTTTGGGCTACAGTTTGATGTCAGTCAGTCTGTCTGTCTATCTGTCTGTCTGTCAGTCTGTCAGTCATTGTTCTCTTTTACGCATAGAGATTTCTACAGACATTCCAGTAGTGTTTCAATATGTTTAGTTTTTAACCTTGCGTTAAAGTCTCTGGAAACAGGTAGACCTATGTATTCAATTCACAGTAATTTTGTATTTTAATTTCATTATATATTTTTGAATTTTTTTCTTATTTTATTCCTTCGTCCATGGCCTAGAGTATGGTGACGAAAATTATTATTTTTTAACTGCACATATCTTTGTTGACTACTTTTAGTGTCATTTTGGGGCCTAATTATTTAAGTAATTACGTATGGGGAACATCGGTTTTGTTAGTCTATTTACTGTTCATTTAAATATGGTACTGCAGGTGAAGTTTCCAAGTACATTGAAAAAGTATGCAAACGTATAAAATTTTTAAATATTTCACATAGACGAACGTCAGAGTTTGTACCAGCGCTGTTGACATTTCCATGCGCAGAAGAGACAACTCATTTCTCGTGTAAGGACGGTTTACACAATTAGGCTATACTAAAAAATCTAATCTAACATCTAAGTAAAAATTTAAGGAATTTTCATCGCAGAAGGATAAGTCAGAAAATCTTTGAGATTTATACTATGCTGTGGACTTACAGCGTGGGAGGGAAATTATTATGACGTACGGCTACAGGAAATACAGCGCTGGTATCTGTCAGATACTTAGCATTTTTTTGTATATTTTTCTAAGAAAATGAAGTATGACCACTTTATAAACTAAATCGATTAAGTTTTCTTTGAAATTTTTGTGTCAACTTTGAAGTCTAAAGTTTACCAAATACAATTTACTAAACGACAGTCACGTAAATTTCGTTAGTAAAAAATCATAAATGATAAAATATAACGTTACTTGTTACGAGACATTAAATTTTAAAATAAATGTCATATTTTGTAAATGTATAAGACCGAAACAAAAAAAAAATACTTAAATAGAATTCGTATTGCAAGGAGAGAAGACACGGTGAAATAATCAAACTGGAACGAAGTATGATCATTTATTGAACGGGGATACGAAAAAAATAACGTAGAAATACCAACAAACATCTAGTTTTCAACTTTGCCGCACGTGGCATTGCTACGTAACATTCAATGAAGGGGCCGCGGAATGGTCAGACCATTCGCCTCCTACCAAGGCGATCCGGGTTTGATTTCCGGCGGGGTCGGTCCCTGGATTTTCGCATGTGGCAATTGTGCCAGACGATGCCGTTGGTCGGTTGGTTTTCGCTGGGTTCTCCCGTTTCCCCCGTCATTTCATTCCGGCACAGCTCCATCATCCCCTCATGTCACCCCCTCACCAGCGCCGTAGACCTCGATGTTAAGCGCACACATGTACACATATAACATTCAAATCTACCTAACCTAAATTTCTAGGCTTTCGAAAACGAAAAAAAAAAGCTTCGTAAATGGCTTTATGTCAGCGAGTTGACTACACTTGAAAGATATGCGACCCGTCAAGGGGCAAACCAGGAGGGTGCCCCATTCTGGACGAGCCCCCGTGGCGAGAGAGCTCGCGGTATCAGATGAGCGCGCGGATCGATGCGACGCGGGGGGCCAAGCGCCGAGAGAGGCGATGGTGGTGGGTGCTTCTATGACGCGCCTCTCTCTCTCTCTCTCTCTCTCTCGCCCACCGTGTGAGGCGCTTCACCCTCGCGCACGCTCCACGACGCCCTCGAGGCGCCGGCCTTCCTGGCCAGACAGACCCACGTGGCGTCGACGTGGTCAGTCTCTCCTGAGGTCCCGACAGGGGCGACTGGGCGGTGGGCGCCCCTGGCGCGTGACATGACCCCCGACTTCGTGACAACACCCCCCGACCTCCGCGGAAGATCACTGAAGATCACCCGTCGACCTCCGCCGAGAGGGTCATCCGGCTGGGACTTCGGCGGGTTGAAGTGAAGATCTCGGTGAGGCTGACGGAGGTGCACCCCGCCCGACGTCGAAGACCTGACCGGAAGTCATGTTCGTGCTGGGCCCGCACGTCGTGCAGCGCGACGAAGATGACTCCAGCAGCAGCTCCAGCAGCGAGGAGAGCGGCGATGTGCTGCAGGTGAGGCCTGGCAGTGGCGGCACGTACTGATCTTACGAGGGGAGGGCTACATACACTCTCTGGATTTGCCACGCAGATTTTATAGCAGAAGAATGTATGCTTATCATCCAAGGACGATGTTCCGTTACATCATATTCATCACGTATGATGTAGCAACAGGCAACACGAAATGTTGCAGGAAGATTATTAATATTGATATTTTTATTCGACCAAAATACGGAGAGGTTCAACAAATGAAAAGCGTAAGTAGGTTTAAAACTCCAGATACTTAAACATGCAGAAGTGCGATGTGTTTTATGCTTTAAATTAAAACTCTATTTAAACAAAATATTTTACATCCGAGTAGTATTTTTGAAGACATATTTATACTACATTGAAATGATTTAAGGTCGTTCTGTACATATTTATAGTTACCTTGCGTAAACTCGGCCGTAAAATTGTGTTTTAGTAACTACTTCTGAGGGGAATAATTAATCTAGAATTCCTACAGAAAGCTCTTAGAAAGTTTGTATCCAATAGGCACTAAATTAAACTTCCATTGCATTTAGAAAGTTTTTTTAAGACACGAATTCAACGTGATTAGTAAATTTTCCGACAGTTTGCGGATTTTTTTGCAAATAAGTATAGTTCTATTATTTTTGTGCGGCCAATTTTTGCAAGGGAAAAATGCAGGCTCTCTTGGACTACGGACCTGAACGCAATAACCACATGGCAAAGGAGAACTATAACTTTGCATCCGAGCATATTTTTTATGTAGTTCATTGAGAGCTGGGATTCTGCGAAGTCAAGATACTTCATTGCAACTAATTCATTATTTAATTGCGGCAGAGTTTAGGTGGCGGATATTAAGATGCTATGAATGGAGAGAAATAAAATATGCCTTGACATTCTCAGTTTTGAGCACTGGGTTTTGTTGTATTTAGAACAGTCCGTGAGCACAAAATATTACTCATAGTAGACCTATAGTTTTCAGATAAATGTGTTTAGTGTTAAGTTTTATTTTTTATTACGTAGTATCATTGCAGGCAGTGTATTTAAGATTCGGGTAAAATGTAAGAATCGTAACAGAAATAATATAAAATTTAATATAAAATTATAAAAAATATTGAAATTTTAAAATTTGAAAAAATTTTTACAAGCTAAGGACGTTACCTACTCCAGGCCCCTTGCTAGAGCAAGGATGTAGAATTACTTGTCAAATTAAATTATATGTAGCTCAGTAGCTGTCGATGCTACGTATAAGCCACCACAAACATTTTTGTTTATCTCTGTGCGGCCCACATTGCTACAGAATCAGTTTTTTCATCACCCTGACAACTGTGAGAAAATAAGCATTTCCGTTATCAAAGAACAAACGAAAACACCTACATTCCCCCTTGTTTTTATTTCTGTAGAAATAGTTTCCGTATGTCAATGTAGAGAAATGTCTTTGTCCGAAAGTTACATCGCGAAAGGTGAATGAGTTGGTATTATAGGTTTATTTATTTTTCGCTTATTTTTAATTCTGAGCAGAAAAATGTGAAATTTCTTAATATAGCGTGAGTTATGTTTACCTTACGCTACAGTACAAGTATCACAGTTAAACTTTCAAACTGTTTTAATGTCGCAATTAGTCCATCTATTTTTTATATTCTTAATACTAGGTTGATTGCGGCTTAAATATACGTTAAAAGTCCAACTGCGATGTTTAAACTGTAACGCACGGTAAATAGACATGATATTACAGTAACAAATGTCACATTTTTCTTCTCAGAATTTTATAAAAACGAATTAAAAAAACAATAATGCGATTCACTTACCGCGCTCAAGTTCTCCCATAACCCTTCCTCTAATTTACCACATATCACATCTATATGTATGAAGTGAGGTTAGCCACATTACAGTAGCTGAGCGAGTGATGTTAAGACTATGGGTTCCTGTTAATGCTGTTTCTGAAAGTTTAATTTTTTAAATCCTGAAAGAGAGCAGATATCGCAAAACCGTTACATATAAATATTGGAACTTGTTTTTACTATGTAGCTTAATTTTTCAGAACATAAGTTTCTATAATTTGGGTAATATCGACTTAATTAAATTTTATTAAAGTCAATAACCAGCCAAAGTTATAAAAACTTACGTTTTGAAAAAAAAAAATTAGTCTATATAGAACAAAAAATTCCAACATTTCTATGCAACAGTCTTATGTCATCTAATCGCTTTCAGGATAAAAAATAAAACTTATGACAATAGCATAAATAGGAACCCGTAGTCTTAAATGGCAGCTTCTACAACACGAACTGCCCAATATATCGTGATATAGCTTTTAGAAAGTCGCCCTTCCAATTTTTTAACGGACGATTATCTTTCCAGCCATCAAGGAAGCGAAACGTTAAGCAAATCACTGATGACAAATCAGATCTACACTAATTACCGCGTCAATATAAAATTGTCATTTTAGTTGTCTTCAACTCAGAATATATTAACATATGTAAAACAAATTTTATATAATTAGCATTAACCCACACCCAATTCAGTTTAGAATGGTAGTTTGTATATATAGGCACAACCTGTATCATTGGTAATATTTATGAAGCTGTAATTTTAGAACTTAAATTCCAGTACACTCAGGCTGGGAGTAAATGTAGACGCTGTTACATTGAAATATATTTACATGTTAACAAAATTCTCTGACTTTATCCGTGATGAACAGGTTTCATTACAGGATAATATGGCATTAGGATCTGATTTTAACAGCCAATCATTCAATGTATTATCAGGTCCAGCAGCCGTAAAATATTTTGCGTAGGTATTACGTTTGTGTGAATGTGCCGTATCACTGGAAAATTTTATATTAATGTACGCAGTTTAGAATGTTTAGAAGATTGTTTGTTTGCCCTAAGTGCTATCTACTTCTAGACTCTGTACAAATCCGTTGACGAGTATAACCAAAATTGGATTTGTTTAGCTAATAGAACTTAAAATTTAATTAAATTTCCATATACATTGATGCCGCAACTAAACCATACGGCAGTAACTACGTTTCTTAAAAAAATTCTCCAATAAAATGTACTATTACTCAGTTACGAACAAAGCTGACGAGTTTTTTTTTGTCGTGGGAATCAAGTTGTTCACATATGCATTTTTGGTCAAGTATAATTTTTTTTTATAAAGATGATATAAACAGTGAATAGAAGTGTAACGTACCCTGCTGTTGATATTATCATGTAAAATAAGCGCTTGAGAAACAAGCGTTTTAAGTGACGAATGCTGTGCTAGACGGTCACTTTACGTAGTTGACCTAGACCTGAAGACTGCTCTGCACCGAGAAATTCGTAATTTCATAACTGTATCAAACACCGTATAACTCTTACAAATTATATTAATAGTAATTTACCCCGAATAAAATATTTTTCAGTTCCATATTTTTCGTACGAGTGCACGTCAAAGTAGTGATTTGACTATATTCTCTACTTACCCAAAGTAATAACTGTTCAAATGATAAAAATGAAATAGTGAAAGTGAAAGTAAATGTATTAAGCTACAGAATAACACCTTTGCTATTTCAAATAAAAATTATAATTTTTTAAAATACAGGTATTCAAATATACGCACAAACAATTTTTGCGTGAAATTACAAAGGTATCATTCTGTAACTTAGTACATTTACTTTCACTCGAAATTATTTCATTCATTTCGTTTGAATATTTTTTTACTTTGGGTATTTTGACGCCGGTTTGTAAGAAAACAATGCAACCGAAAAATATTATGTTTGTGGGTAGTTACTACTAAATCGACATGAAAAAGATGGACAGTGATTGGTAGAATTATAAAATTAAGAATATTTTCGGTTCAGGGCGCTCTTAAACTGGAACGTACAAGTATTTTTTACTGACTGGGTGTTGAAAAATGTCACGGAAACACACGGGGGAAAATGCAAGGAAGCCAGTTAGGGTACTTATATTAAGGCCATGGCAGTTTTGCAATACTTATATAATACTGACTGGTACTCATGACTTCGTTCTAAAAGTGCTAAATGGTGCAAAATTATGTTAAGGGTAAATGACCCTTTTAGAAATAATTTGAAAAAGAAAATTGTTTCACAAAATTTTTTGGTTACCCCAATCTGCCCCTATAGGCTACCTCTTTTTACCTCTAACCTCTTACAAAGTAAAGAAATTTTTTGGCAGAAATCTTCGCAGGCGCACGTACAAGTACAACTCAACAAATAACTTTTTCCTCTAATTTTTTTTATAACCGTTCTGCTCCTTTACACCTCCCAACCCCCAATAGCTTTTTTTTCTGCAGAAACCTTTGCGGGCGTACGCACAACTCAGAAATTTTTTCATGAAATTATTTTGGGTTCCTCGTTTTGTTCATCTTCATCATTCAAACAGTACTTTTATGTTCTTAATTTGCTCAGCTGATTGCGGCTTAAGTAATTGTTAAAAGTTCAATTGCGATGCTGTCACTGTAGCTCAAAGTAGATATAATTTATGCTATAATCGTAAATATAACACTTGTATTCTCAGTTTTAGAAAGAAGCGACAAATAAGATAATTTAACACGCGGGGTTAGACCACAAGTTACGGTATCATCCATGAACTCGTCTAGAGTGATTTCGGGAAACCCCACAAAACCGAAATCAGTATGGTCGAATTGGAAATCACACCTGGGTATTCTAAAATACAAACACGCTCCACATCAATCGGCACGAAACTGCCAAATGTTTTCAATGTTTGGATCTTCAAAAACGTACAACGTGCGTATTAGAAAAACCGGCATTTTAAGCTTTCTGATATTCCAAAATATTTTTTTTTACAAATTGCTTTATGTCAAAATGTTAATTGACAGTAAGGCTATGATCAGCAACCGCGGATTTTACTACAATCATTTTATTAATAAAATGAACGTGTCACAACTTCGGACCCACAGTCGCATGCTAATTGTCTGAAATTCTGAGAGTCATTCAGACGTCTGGGGTTAGATGCGAATCCAAATTATACACAAGTACCTCCCATATGCAAACCTCCCTATACGCAGTGATCTATCTTGTGGTTTAATTATGTTGCAGGGTTTTGAAATGTTTTTAAAATTAAATATTAAACGTATTTTTAATATTTCAATTTACGAACATAAAACAATCTCCAAACATTTGGCAAATGACACTCTTGTAACAACACATATGTTCTAAATGCAGTTTTGAAGGCATGCAACCAAACCATGGTCTAAAACCATTGGTGTGCATGACAGTTAATCTTTACGTGTTCAAGCATGTCTAGTGGTCGATGTGCCGATCACCTTTTTAAATCGTAGGGTCCAAGGGTCCTCCCCCTGGAAATTTCAATTTAAAGGTACAAAATGGGGAACTTTGAATATACCGCTGCTAGGAATAGATACATTTCCATTATACATTTTTTTTGTAATGTTGGATCTTTTTTTTATCCGCTTTGAGCAGTGATTGTTATAAACAAATTTGGAGTTGACATTATTTAAAGTAAATATCGATAGTAAAATGGTCATGTTATTAACTAAAAATCTACAACATTTTTTGGGTGGAACGTCATCCCCTTCCCGTACCCCGTCACTCATCCAGGCACGCAGATGTCTAAAACGGTGTTTCTTAAAATGTTGTATCAAAAACTATAATATCGGGATAAAAAAGAAAATTCGACAGACGCATGTGTTGAGGCTGCTACAGAGTCGAGTCCAATAAGCACCACTTTAGGTCTCGTAGAAAAAGCAGTAAGTCGATACCCTGCACGCTAAGTTCACATATGTGGGCGTAGCGGTGTTAAGACATTTTATTCTCGTCCAGCGTCACCCCTAATGCCTTACAGACAGCAGATAGGCGACCGCCTGTTCGAAAATAAAGCAATGTCTATTTTATTTTTCAATGTAATATTAGTAGAAGCTATATATATTATCAAATAACAAACTACCATGATGAAATGAATGAGAAATATTAGTACCAATGTCTTAAATAATTATCATGCAGAAAGATTGAAAAAAGTATTCTATGGTGTCGAAAATTCAGCTTTTGAGAAGCACCACAATATTTTGTACCATGTACTGTTTCACTTCTTAGCGTCAGGTAAACGGATAGGTAACATTCGATTTTATAAGATGCCAATTTTTCTTATTACGTATAAAACTTTTACCAATTCCATACCATTACATGAAATTTCGGGAAGCAAAGGCGGGAAGCATTTGAAACAAAGTTGTAATTTTTCAAACTTACGAGTATGTGGGTGTTAGTTCGTGTTCGTCTGTTCTTGTATTTCCACATTCCTCCCGGCTCTCTCAACGTAAGCATGGAGCTAGATACTCCTTCCAAACCATAGCTCGAAATATTTCCTTCCATAAGAAGAACATTTGATAGTAATACTGATATATTCGATAATATGTACTGATTGTTACAATCACGGGAATAAGTTTAAATCTGAAAGGCACTACTTGATGTTTTGTAAATCATTAAACAAAACTGTCCGACATCCTATAGTTTGACTTCAATTACATATCATCACAAATTCACACATCTCTACACACATGTATCTCTATGGTTATATATCGTATCATAAGTTTGATTCGGAATGCTTCTACGATTGAAAATAAATATTTATCCGTGTATGGTGGGCTCATTTCTTAGTCGGTTTAAGCATAAAATAACCCACCCACACACACGTATATATACATACACAAATAAGCGAAATATCACTGACTGACGAATTCATCAACGCCCAACCTAAACCACTAACCTTAAAGACATGAATATTTGAGGGTAACTTCCTCTCAGGATGTAGGGGCGCACTAAGAAGAATGTTCTTAAATTCGAAAATTAAGGGGGTGAAAAGAGATGATACCCGTTTTCAAGTAATCCTCGATAGCGCTTGAACTCGTTGAGATATCGAGGTGATATTCACTTCAAAATTAAGCTTACAAACATTTGTATTACCTCATTGTTTGATATTTAAAAATTCGAAAATTAATGGGATGAAAAGCTACAAAATTTGTTTTCAATATATACTCGATAACTCTTAAACCCGTTTAGATATCAAATTGATTTTATCTTCAGAATGAAGTTTGCGCGTATTCCTATAAAAAAAAGTTTCGGGAATTTTTGGAAATCTAACTTCTAAGGTCATTAAGAAATACAACGTGGTTTCAATTAGCGTCCGTATATCTTTTCCCTATTGAGATATGGAGATGATTTCTTAATAGAAATTAAACTGACGTAAATACCTAAGCAGCTATTTCACAATTTTTCAGAAGTTGAACATTGAGGGGTGTAGAAAAATTTAAAAGTTGTTTATGTTTTGCCGTCCTATTTTAATATGTATACTTCTTTGGACACAGGAAGTATATATACACATTTAATTTTTAAAAACAATTCAGACGACCTCTCTTGACGTAGTTATATGGAACACTGCACTGAAAAAAAAAGTATAGTTGCAGGGACCATACTTCTGTTAAAGTAGGGACAACAAAACAGTTTGGTTGTTGGTACTACTCTGGACAGTTCCTTTAACAACCTGTTTTGTAGAAAAAACAAAGAGACTTGTTGCTTTTACACACCAGATAGTAACTACTACAAATACACTCTTTTTTCAGTGTGGTAGGAGGATTTAAGTTCGGATCCCGTGTAGGGAAAGGCGGTGAGAAACAGCTGTGATATTATACAAGCACATATTAGTGGCAGCTGGCAGAATGAGCAAGTATTCTGTTTGATGTGTACAACAATGTTGTTAAACATTAAATAATAGCAACTAATCACGACGGATAATGATGAGATCGTCCGTGAAAATGGGAGATCCCTGATAAAAGTCACCGAGCTGCAGTATCGTACAAGCGTGATTGTCACATTTGAAAATCCGGTTGAATCTGCCGGGAATAGAATCCTGACTACAATAATGCTGATTATTGTATTATATATATGTTACAAACTTGCTGCTCCGCTGATCAGCAATTGTGACATTTACACGTGTATTTTTTATTTTCCAAAGTAATAATTTACAATTAAAATAAGAAATGACGCAATTAAATTCATTACAAAGGATTTTGCATTATATCTTTCAACACGATAGATGTGTCATAGCTGTGCAACATACAGAGGCCATAAAAAGAAAGTGGGGGTTCGCCAGTCGCAACATGACATGCAGATATCAGCTGTCGTGAGGTATTAAAACTAGGTATCTTACATTCAAGAAGGAAACCCAGCGAGAAAAAATATGAAGTGTTTGCTTATTAGCGTTGCTCAAGAGTTTCTCGAAACTAAAACATAAATGTCAACTGTTTTAAACAAAGTTTGTACAGTGAACTGTATCGTGTTTAACATTCGGAACACGTGTTCTAACATATTCGAACAAATGTATACTATTTGCTAGGCAGTAACGGTATTTTATTTAATTATGTGATTTATTACCCATACATTTATCAGCACCCAAAATGGTTTTCACGTTATATAAAAGTACAAGAAACAAAATTTATTTATACCAAAAATAATTTGTGTGTGATGAAGAGTACAGGACATCTATAAACTGGCAGAATACGTTTAGTATTATTATTTTTTCTATGTTTAAAAATACCCCACGTTTTCGATAGAAAAATACTAATGATTATATCTACTACATGACGCATTTGTGTTTATATATATGAGTGTGTATGTATGTACGTATATATATATATATATATATATATATATATATATATATATATATATATATATATATATATTATATATGTGTGTGTGTGTACGCTCATAGTTTAAAATTATTCTTAACGACAGTATAGCATCGTTGAAGGTTGACCCTAAGTACCAGATTATTACAAATACCGGAGTAAATATTTAAGAAGAAACTCCTAATGTTTTGGGAAATGTGTAAGGGATGTACAGATGAACAAATTATTCTATATTCTATATTATAATGTAAATAATATTTTTACACACGGCATACCACATGCTTCTTACACTACAGCAGCAGGTACGAACTACGTGAAATGCTTTAGCCACGTTTACAAAACTCGAATAAATAGGTATTTGAATAAAACCAACTATCAGAATAAAGTGAAAAACAGCGCGGCCTTTTGCCGAGCAGCAAACGGAAGCGAGCTAGCATTGTTTACAGGGTTCGTGCTACTGTCCTTGACGAGTTCCCACATAAAAACAAACGACGGAAGTTTCAAAACAAGTCTTCCCTTTTAGAAATGTTTTTTTTTAACGTATTTGAACAGGTCAAAATGTCTTTTAAGATGTCGTTGACATTGGTATAATTTTCTGACCCTTTATTCATCTGAACTTTAAGCCGCCGAGCGGTGTGCAGATTTTCGGCCGTTACAAGATTATTCGAATACTGCTCTACATACATGAGTGATGTCTGCTTGGGAATAGCATTCGAAAAACGTAACACGTGTACACACACACACACACACATACATACATACATACATATATATATATATATATATATATATATATATATATATATATATATATATATATATATAAACACATATTCTTAATGTAGTAGATATAGTCATTCAATAGTATTTTTCAAACTAAAAACGTGGGGTATTTTTATAACATAGAAAAATTAATAATATTAAACGTATTCTTCCAATTCATAGATGCCCTGTATTCTTAATCGCACACAAATTATTTTTGGTATAATGCTAGTAATCTTAACATTACACGTGTCTAAATAACAATTACACAATAAATTATACTTTCTAGCGGTTGAAAATGGCGATAATTAGTGTTTTTGTAGTCCTTTTTGGTGTTGGCGCAAAAATAATTTGAAAGGTTAAGGCATGTACAATACGTCTCGCTTTGTTTTTAATATTACGTCATAAAATGGTAAGGCAACCCATTGGATGTCTCATAGAGGCGAGTTGTAGGCGAGAAGACTGCAAGCCAGTTCAGTAAACTGCGCCTAGAGGCTAGATGCTCGTGCTGTGTCATCCTTACCACTTACGCACTTCTAAAGCCCGGTACACACTATCCTTAGTTCTCTACTCAATTATTTACTTATTTTAAAATAATCGATAGCGATTTTATATTAGAATTTAAGTAAAAATAACCACGATAGGCGATAGCCAATTGTGTTCAAAGATATAGACGATTCATAAAAAAAACATTTTGCCTTTTTTTAATGCTTACGGGTCGAATTTAAAAACCCTAAAACAACTTTTTGGGTATTTACGTAAGCAACATTTTGAAGTGAATACCAACTCTTTATCCCGAAGGATTCGATAGATATATATACTTAATCGGAAACTCAATTAAGGTCTTTACACCTCCTTAAATATTGAATTTCGAAAAAACCTAAAATTGGCTAATATGCGGGTCTTATTAAAGTAAAAATCACGATGATAAACCGTCGGGTTCGCGCTCTTTCAACGTTCCTTTGGAAATACGTTTCACCCTTTTTCACCCCATTAATTGTCGAATTTCGAAAAATAGGTTCTTAGTTGCTGCCTACGGTGCAAGGGGAAGCTTCCCTCAACATTTCATGGTTCTAGGTCCAGCGGTTTGGGATGTGCATTGATGAGTGAGTGAGTGAGTGTGTCAGGACACTTCATTATATATATTAAGAATACTTAGCAGAACTTCTGTGCTTCGTACACACTATCACTGTTTACTAACAACTTTCGGTACTTAAAGAAGAAGTATATTCTTGTGATGTTGGTTGCTATGATCCATAAAGTACAATTGTAGAATCCCCGAAAGCTATTTTGAAAAAAGACACACATGTGACTCCCAAATACGTTAGACAATCTTGTATTATTTAGGTTTTGTTACCTCCGACAGTTTTATTTATATTCAAATCACATTGGCAACCCTGCTTGCGTACTTCGCATGCGCCGTAGCTGAAAGTGTGCATTGCGTATGTGTGTGAACATACACTACGATGATAATAGGGCTGGCTCTATCTGTGAAATTAAGTACGGAATTCTGTCTGTAAGCAGCGTATTTGCGGTACACACTGACGCAGTGCTACTTATACTGAATTCGATTCGGAATTCTATGCTGAATAAGGATAGCGTGTACCGGGCCTAAGCCTCGAACGCGCTAAATCATGGCCGTCTTTAGTAGAAGGCCGGAGTCTTGAATGTTGCAACACTGCAACGGAGGCCTACTGCCGGTCGCTCATTGGTAGCCCTAGTCTGTGTAGACGTGTGCACGCCACTAAAGCTTCATCTAGACACGTTACAGAAACTAGGGCAGTCAAGAAGTGACGAGCAGCAGGTCCCCGATGCAATGTTGCCACATTCAAGACTCCGGCCTTCCACTAAAGACGGCCATGGCTAAATACGTTCACTTGGTAGCCACCATAAAACTGCCATTTAGAATACCGTTTTTTTTTAAGTGTTACCTTAAAACTTATTTATTGAAGAATAATTTATTCAACCTCGGTTTACAGTTCAAACTTCGGGACCGCAAGCTTGGTGGCTGAGACGAAAAGTGATTTTTTTAAAATATATGCCGACTAGAGGAATTTTGTCGTTTCTCGTGGCATTTTAATTAATGTTCTTCATTTGCTGAAGAATCGTGCCGGACGATGCCGCTGGTCGGCGGGTTTTCTCGGGGATCTCCCGTTTCCCCCACCCATTCATTCCGGCGCTGCTCCATCCTCACATCATGTTACCAACACCAGCGCTAAACACCTCGATGTTAAGCGCTGACCACACTCTCTCTAACTCCATTCGCTGAATCATGCAAGGGGCCGCGGCTGGTGCAGTTGCGCCAGGGCGATTCAAGTTCGATTCCCGGTGGGAACGACTCGGATTTTCGCGCGTGGGAATCGTTCCTGGCGATGATGTTGGTAGGTGGATTTTTTCGGGGATCTTCCGTTTCTCTCACGCCTCATTCCAGCGCTGTTCCACGCTCACTCCATGCCATACCTCACCAGAGTTAAGGACGTAGGCCGCGGTCAGACTGTATAAAGATCTGCTTCACTTAAACATGTTCAGCTTTGTGGAGCTGTTACACGAGCTACGAGCTAGTTCAGATCGCACTCCCTTCTTCTTCTAAGTAAACTAGTTTCATGTAGTTCCTAATGGCATATATTCTATGCTGCTCTCATATTGGCTACATCGAGTAACCAGCTGTGTAACAAATAGGACTGCTATTTAGTGTGAAATTTTGCACTCCTCCAATTGAATAAAATTTTTTTTTAGTGTTTATATTCGTTTTACACGTACTGCAGCATTGAAGTTAGATACAACGTGGCAATAAAAAATCGTAGATACCGTAATAATTAAATATTGTACATTTAGGTTCAAAGTCTATTGATGTTAGAAAGTTAATTGATTTTATTCGGTTTAGGTGTGTAACCTCACAAACATGTTTAGCTTTAAACGTAATAAAAGATGGCTGCCGAATGTGTTGAAATAAAGTTAATTCTACTACAGGTTAATAAGATCTATGTTAAAAGTTTGACACAGTTACAGTTTCTGCCGCTTGAGCGCTGGTATCGGTAAAGGGTTAACTGTCCAATCATAGAGGTTTCTGTGAATATAACGTTTCAAGAAATTGGTTTGTTTCTCACTTTAATATTAAATTAAATGATCTCTCTTTGCTAAGCCTAGCTAACTTAAATTTTACTGTGGTTTCGTATTTTATTAGAATCGTTAGCGATAACAGCACAACTACCAGCAAAATTTTTCCCTGTGCTAAACTCTCCCATAAGAAAACACGTTTTCTTTCCAACCTGAAGTGGAATTAACCTTGGTTAAACTAAATGGGCCTTATTCATAGTCGTGAGATAGTTCCGAGATGATCCTGAGATCATCTTGTGCCAGTTAGTCCAGGGTTGGTCCTATAGTCCGGACCAAGTGTTACCTTATTCATAAACGCCAAGTAACGTCGGACTAGATATAGTCCGCGTCTATGAATAAGACAAAAATTAATCCGACGATAATCCCGCACTAGTCCGGGTCAAAAACGACTATGAATAAGCCCCAATATGTTTAAGATATACGGCAAGTGGGCTTTACGTCTCGTTGACAGCGAGGTTATTAGCGACGATACACAAACCTTGGTACAATAACAGGAACTGGGAGAGGAGTCGGCCATGGCCATGGCTAAGGATCCATCCCAGCATTGGCTAAAACCGATTTGGGAAAACCGAAGTCAGGATGGCTGGAGCCGAGGTTCGAGCCCGAGTCCTGCCGAATGCTAGTCCAGCGTGTTACCGTAACGCTACCTCGCACGGTTAAACGTGATTAAGACCAATTAGAAGAGATCAGAGGACAGACGGCTGCAGGGGCGGTGGAAGGTGTTCATCATTAGGGAGTCAAGAATAAAAATAAGTAGCGCAAGCATTTTACAGCTTTTCATATTAGATTTGTGCGTCAATTGCATGTTTAACAGCAATTTTCATCGCCATGTTTTTATTATTATATTTGTACCAGATATTTTTTTTATTACTTCAGACACAAAACGTGACCAAATTTTTCTCTTATGAAATTTTTTTATCTCTCATAGTTTTCACGTAATGGCTTGTTAAATTCAAAATTTGCATGTTTCCGTTTTAAGGAATACACTAGGGCTTCCCCGCAAATAAAATAATCTGGTCACCGCTTAAAGTCTCATAGGAAAAAGGTTAATAATAAAGCATTGCACGCCAGCTGAGTGGCTTGCGCGGAGAGGCGATAATGCTTTACATACGTCAATCAACGGCAACCTTACCGCTCCTGATTCACACACACAAACACAGTCTATCTAGGGAGGCCCATCTAGGGAGGCCCTTAAGGGCGTTCACGCTAAAGTGCATAATTTTATATTTGTACAACTTTGTGTTAGTTTTATAGACGTTACTTGTGACCACAATTTACACTTGTGAACTTTTTTTAGCTCTCATAGTCTTCTTACAGCAGCATGCCAGAGTCAAAATTTGCAAGTTACGGGAACATGCTAATAACAAAAATCAACAGACTTTCTCTAATGACATAATTTACACTGAAATAAGACAGTATGGGCCATATGCTTAAAGATTTGAAATCACACAACCAAAGTCCCTTTGAATTTAAAAAAAAATAGCCTTATATTAAGAAAATTATCGTTACTTTTAGATTTGTATAAAAATATGAAGCAATTATGTTGTGTAATTTTAAATCTTTTAGAACATGACCCATACCATCTAATTTCAGTGTGAATTATTTCATTCGCGTAAGTCAGTTTCATTTTGACTTTGGCCTGCCGCTATGGAAATACTATGAGAGCTAAAAATGTTTCACGAGTGGAAAATGTAGTCAAAAGTAACGTCTGTAAAACTAACACTACGTCGTAAAAATATAAAATTGTGGCCACGTGAACACCCTTAAGTTGATTATTATCTACGTAAAAGGAATCTGACGTTTAAGTTAAAAACGTGCTGATGAACAGTCATTGTTCACAACTTAATTATGTAGCACCGGTGTAGTAGACCTTTTGAGAACCTGAACATTACAGCAGATTATTAGAGGCCATCTGACCTCTCTGACCCCGCCCATAGACGGCTGCAAAGGACTGGCAGACAGTAACGAAGAAGCGAAGGATGACCTACGACTCGCGTGTCTGCGCGGGAGAAGGCTGTTGTGTCGCACGATCGTACCAGGCGCACGGAGCCACTCTACGACCTTAAACGTATCTTCCACCTTCTCCTTCTCGTCCTCTTCCACTTCGTCCTTCATCTCATTCTGCGTCTGCTATTCCTCCGACGAGAGGGCAATTTCCCCGTGTTCCTCTTCTGCACTGCCTTCTGCCACGAGAGTCTAGAGCTCCGAGACGCCTAACGCGAGGAAGTCACGAGTATGTATATCAAGCAGCGACGGTTAAAGACAAACATACATATATTGTAAACATGACCTATATTCCAGTTTACCCGGAGAAGCGAGCGAAAACTGCACTTCAGATAAGGTGATGCTGAAAACACTCACTTCACTCCCCTAATGGGCGCTATTACGCCACAATTTTTTCCCTTTAGTAACTCATTTTTTTAACAGCCCAGATAATGCAGAAAAATTCTGTTCTCAATTCTGTATTTGCTTGGCCGTTACCAGATTTATTTTTATCGCTATGCCTCTTTCATTTTTCTTGAATTTTCGCCACGAAACTGTTCCGAAAAAAGCACACAAATACTGTAAATCGTGCTTATTATCGGTAAATTGAATTTTGTTGAAATAAATTATAGTCTAGACAAGAATTGATGGTTTTCATACACTAAAAGAATATTTTTTATGTACTCCTTCTTCAAACATATGTAGAAATATTATCAGATGGTAACGACAGATTTTAGAATTAATGAGAGCATTTCCGAAGAAATAGCCAAACAGCAATCACAACTGCATTAAAGCAATATTGAAGAGTTTAATTTTGGAAGGCCATGTACTATACTGATTATCAGACTTATTTCACTGGCCTATAATAAAATCATATACTTCGTAACTGACCCTTTTGTGTCTAGTATAATATTAAGCCTGTTTAAAAAAAATTTAAATCTAATCCACTTGAGTCGTTTTCGTCTACATTTTTCATTTTTATAGATATCTGTCTGTTTTAAAGTTATTTTAATTTGAGTTTTTTAATTTACTGACCGTTAAAATAATCAGTATACAGGGTGAGTCAGGACGGAGTGTGTTAATTTCGTGTGGTGAAAGCTCACAAAAAAAACCGTGTCGAATATGTGTTTTCATTTTGTCACTAAAGTGAATATTGTGATAGTAATGCTACCTTGAAAATAACCTTTCAAATTACATTTAAATTAAAATTTCAAAACCTATTTAATACCAAATAACGAAACTTTGTACAGTGCCATTGAAATGAGTTTACTTCATTCTCAGCAGTTTAGTTTGGTAATATCATCAGCCCATCATTGTTCTAATGGGGCACGACACTTTTCTTCTGCTTGTAACTTCGGTACTCTTCACTGTAATTCATGTTACAATACATAATATTAAACTGGCAAGGAATAATAATAAAAAGGTCTTCTTGTTGCAAATGGCTAAAGTTAGCCCATTTCCGCGAAAATCGATTGTAAAATTAACGTATTTTTTGTAATGCCTGAAACATATGCAGGCATTGCGACTTCCTTGCAAGGCGTGTAACTGAACTAACAGGCGAGTTACATTATTGTTGCAATGGATTTATCATCTGAGATTTGTTACACGGATGGTGTAAATGTAGGTGCATAGTACTATAAAGCTGTTGCACTCTGTGAGCAAAGAAACTGCACTATTAAAATGAAACCCACATATTTATGGCAATATTCGCCAAGTTTTACACAGTCTTAAATCCAGATACAAGCATTTTGTTGACGCCGCTGAAATATTGTGGCCACCATAAAATAATTTAGCGGTTACTACAAAATAATTTTGCACGGAATAGTTCCTACAAAATTTTTCTTTCTGTGCAAGACGGTTATTTTTTAATGAAAATATGTGGTGCAATAGTTATTTCGCAGCAGTCATTTCCCCATTTTATTCCATTTGATTTTATGGATTTATGGTATTTATCATAAATCGTGGACAAGAGAGATTATTTTATGTGTTTCACGGGGACAGGGCACAGGTTATTGTTTATGTTGAATTTTTTAAATCCCTACAGTATAGGCTTTGTTACTGTTTCGACCACTGTAGTCCCTCGTGTAAGGTAACCTTGTCGGCTGTTCCGCGTTGCAAAGTAAAGTAGATGTCGAGGTTGCAACAAATTTATAAAATCACGACATGTCCGATACCTGCCAAAGTTCCTGTCGTTTGTAAAGTCTAATTAGCTCACCCTCGACCAGAAGTATACTCTAACAACGCAATCTTTGCTACAACATAAAGTTTTCTGTGACTAATATTTTTTAAAATTTAAACCACTGCTAAGTAGCTTTGCCGCAAAGAAAAATTTGGTTGAAGTATAAAATATTGGTAACAAAAAAAATGTACTGCCAATAAATTATTTTGCAACAAGCCTTATGGTACAAAATTAGCTTTATTAAAAAAAAATAATTTTATTTTCCGTAATTAATATAAAATTGTTCTCAAAGAAAACAGTTTAAAGAAAAAAATCGTGTAAGCAACACGCTTTCATAGCTTTCATAGCAAAATGCCTTTATCATTTGTTTTCCTGTACATCTCTACTGGCACGTTATTGGCATAATTTGCTCTCCTGTACCTGAGCTTTTAGAGTTCACCGGGGGTAACGTACAGGTCTACTAATTTGGGAGGCGTATCAAAACACACCAGCCGTTCCCTTGAAGTATTATTAGCCTGGGGACAGCAGGCTGTCAGAACAATTTATAGGCAATAGCTGACGGAGGTAGAAGAATACCTCCTTCATAAAGATACACGCTGTTTTACAATCGCAGAGTATGAAAGGGGTTACCTGTCAGCATTACAGGGTAGGTTTGCCACTAATAACTTCCTTAACGAGGTCGAAGATTATCCAACCTCTACGAAATCGTAACCTGAACAGCCTCAAAGAATTTTTTTTCCCTTCGATGTAAAGCAACGTTTGTTCATTGTAAATCCAGCTGAAGTAACTTAAGCACCGATCGAAATATCTTCACTTCGCTTACACTTAAGTGTTATATAATTCCCTTTCATGTGTTTTTTTTGTAGTGCAATATTGTTAGAAACTTGATTTATGGTTAAAAGTATTTTGCACCAACTTATTACAATATCTTACTTGCACAACTGTATCTCAGGTTCGTGGCTAGTTATTAGGGTTCTACCCAAAAATCAAAGACGTGTGGCATTGTAGTAACCTTGTTCTCAATGGCGTAGTCAAATATGCCTATGCATGAAGATTTGCTGCCACAACAATGAAGCAGCGCTACAGATGTGCACGTAAGACACTGAAACAAAACCGGTGCAAAATTCTTTTCACCAAAACGCAGTGGCTCTTAAATGTCTTACCGGGGCCACAAAATATTTAGGAATACAGATGTGAAATAGCTGACAGGATGGTGAACTCAGTCACAGACGCCAGCAAAATGGCTCCCCTAGCCCGCAATATGGCGGAAACACCTACCGCCAACCAGCATAAGTCGGTTTACCTGCTAGCTGGCAGCCAGGCCAATAGGAAACCTGCCGTAACATATTGGAGTCAAAAATACACAAGGCTGCTCGAGGTTGTTGATACCAGCCCCATGTATGTTTGGCTCCAATATGTTACGGAAGGTTTCCTATTGGTCTGGCTGCCAGCTAGCAGGGTAGTCGCCTCACTCTGATTGGTTGTAGGCGCTTTCACCATGTTGCTTACCAGTGAAGAGACTTTGCTGGCGTGTGTGACTGAGTTTGCCTACCTACCAGCTATTTCACGTCTGTATCCGTACATATTCTGTGGCTGGGGCTACTGTGTTGCGGGCACGCGACTGCTGAAGACTCGACTGGTGCTTGTTGCAGAAGCGGCGCGAAGAATGCGAGCGGAAGGCGCGCCGCGGAGAGATGGACCCGCGGCTGGAGTTCACCTTCCAGCTGCTGCTGGACGCCACTGGACTGCCGCGCTCAGACCTCATGGACTACGTCTTCGAGGGCAACATGGTGACGTGTCCCAATAAGCACACATTCTCTCCTTTATCTCCGCTGAGTACTTCACTAATACCTGCCAGCTTATAAAAATTTACGAGTTTAGGGCCACGTGTTCCTATTTATGCTGTTTTTGCGAGTTTAATTTTTTAAAGTCTGAAAGGGTGCAGATATTACAAAACCGTTATATAGAAATGTTAAAAAATGGTTTTTACTATATAACCTAATTTCATAAATACAAGTTTATATAATTTTGGCTAACTATCGATTTAATTAAATTTTCCAAATGTCAATAATTAGTCAAAATTATGAAAACCTCAAGATTTTAATAATTATGCTACATAGTGCAAACAATTTCCAACATTCATATTTAACGGTTCTGCGGTATTTCCTCCCTTTCAGGATTTATAAAATAAAACTTACTAAAATATCATAAATAGGAATCCGTGTCCTTAAGGTGTTCGAAATTCATCCGAGTGAAATTTGCCATGCTCGAAATTTAAACTGATGGCATTTCAATCAAATACCAGAACTCTTATTATATTAAAATTGAATATTGTACAAAGAATGCACCGCGGATGTACCATTTAGAAAAATAGTTGTCATGTAGAAATATGTATGTTTTTATTAATTCAGGCCATCTTAAAACCTTGAAGAAAAGTATTGCAGGCAATTCATTAAAGCGTGGTAATCGACAACACCTGGACTGAGATAACCTACCTACTCCATCGAGCGAATTTTCATAAGCGGCTATAGTCTCCTCCATCTCCTTTCGAATCCTTCTGTCATGCGCATTTCTATGGTAACCGTCTCACTGGACGTAGTTTGTGAGATTGAGACTTTCAGAAGTTCCTGTAACTATGACTTTTGACTGCAAATCCTACTTGTGTGTTTGTGGGGAACAAAAATTGTTCAGTGACTTACACGTTAAGGCTCAGTTTCAGTCGCTATATTGAATTTTATTACTTTTCGCTTTTTTGAAATTCTAAGAATAAAAATATTAAATATGCGACTATACCTCAAATTCTATTTGCATTTCGCTGCAGTACAGACCATGTAACGTATAATTACGCCGCAATGTGTGTGGCAAATTTTTTTATATTCATAATTTTCCCGACAAGTTGCTACTTAACCATACATTACTGGCTCTATTGCCATGCTTGTATTGTAGTTCAAGGTAAATATAATTTGCGGTATAGTCGCCGATTTAACAATTTTCTTCTCAAATAAAAAAAAAGCGAAAAATAATAAAATTCAGTATGGCGATTGAAACCGAGCCTTAAAAGCTACAGTTCGATGTATACTTAGCCCCGTCTATTCGTTCATTGTCTGCTGCTTCAGTGCGAAGCATGTAATGGGAAATTGGTCGAGGTAGCAGGGCAACGTGTTCTAGCATGCTGGTAAGTGAACTCCCGAGTTTTCCCTTTCCTTCTGCGTATTTCATTTTTGGTAAATGTGAAGAGCAGCTACTCGTCGTATACCTGCCAAAATATTAATTTTACAGGTATAGTTTACTGGCGAGAAATAAATGTTTCTTTAGTGTTTAGGTATGCATAAAAAATTCGTTTGGTTAGGTTAGGTAACGTAACCTTACGCAAACTAACGACGAATTTTATTTATGTAGGACTACTAACACTGGAGAAACATTTTTCTATCAGTAAACTACACCTGTAAAATCAATATTTTAGCTGGTATACGAAGAGTAGCAACTCTTCATATTTACCGACATTTTTGTCGTAAATGAGCTGCAAAACACGTTGTTGAGGTATGTCAGCTGAGCAGCGGAACACTCCGTAGAGTAACAAATTATTGAAAATTACATTTGTGATAGTACTTTTTTAAGTTTTCTAACATTCTTTAGACAATTTGATAAGAAATTAAGAGTTTTTTTGAAGCAAAGGGGTGAAGGTCTCACGTTCTCGATGAAGTTCCCACTCCTCCACCCACCTTCTGGTTCCTCTCCTGTTCGAGACTCGAATCAACTATTCTGCTTAGGTACTTTCTCTTTCGTAGAACTTAAATAAAATTTGACAGTTATTCATGGGCAATAACTGTCAATACTTTGTTATATGTGGCACAATACAAAACAAAATTTAATGTACAAATGGGGAAATATACGTATCAGATTAATTTAACAACTAAAATATATTACACTGAGACACGTATTACAAAATGTTATTGCCCATAAACGAAACAGAGTATTCAGACACTTGTACAGCACACTCTGTTCTGCTACGAGCTTGGAAGAGCCGGTGCGCCGTCGTCGCGTCGTGGCAAGTTTTTGAATCAGATAAGCTACAGGGCACGGAGCGGGGGTTTTCGCTAACTGCAGACGTTCTCTACTGACGTCATAACTTCAGTTCCGTTTCACCCGCAGTCTGATTTACTCATACCAAAACTATGTAAACGCGAATGAAATTTATCATACCTATTACCTAACGTTAAAACACGAAACTCGAAAATTATATAAACTATTGAAATGTCAGGTATTCCAACTGTGGAAAATATCTACTAAGATTTTGCTCCTCTAGGAGTCGCAGTAATGTAAATCAACTGAAATAAATTATTTATCTGTTTTCTCACTATTCGGGGTTTTTAACATTAATATAAACAATAAATAATTTTTAGGATTGAATGACAGTGTATTTTTTTCACAGCGAAAGAAAAGGTCACATTTCTTATGACATCAAAACTGCATGAGATAATTATTAAGGACGTAAAGATTAAGCAGCCTGAAAATCAAATCATATCAGAAAAAAATAATAAGCAAAAATATAAAGGTCTGTAGCCTACAAGAAGTCATGTAATTCGCGGATACGGACTGCGCAACGTAAATAAGGGACTAAATCTGAGCAGAAAATACGCTTTGGTAAACAGTCGTCAGACCCTTAGTTTACGAGCAAAATGACATCGCAGTGCGGACAACCTACCCTTCATTTCCGCTTACAGGCATTTGGGATCTATCTCGTAAACTAAGGACCTGGCGACTTTTTACCGAAGCGTATTTTCTGCTCAGATTTAGTCCCTTATTTACGTTGCGCAGTCCGTTTCTACGAACAACCTTACCCCACATTTCCACTTTCGTGGTTTTTCGGAGATTTAAAGTAAATTTTCTCGTAAACTAAGGGTATGAAGACTTTTTACCAAAGAGTATTTTCTGCCTAATTTTGGTCACTCATTCACGTGGTGCAGTCCGAATCCGCGAATTACATGACTCACTGAATATTTTATTAAACTACCAAAGTTGTAAAACTTAAGGATTCAACGAACGTAACCTACAAGAATTGGTTATGCCTGTCTCCAAAAGCATAAAATGTTTCATAAATAGGAAACCTAAGATAATCCGCATTTTCTTTCGGACACAAGCTAGAATTTAAACAACTTTAACTTCCTGTCACATTCGCAACAGGAACTGGACTAATCTTACACTTCGTAGAGGGCACCGAGCCAATAATAAAGAAGTGAATAAATGTAGGTCCCTACATGTGGTATGGCTGTATCAACGAACAGCCAGTGAGCTGTGTTGTCTTGTACAAACAAATATTTAGTTGACTGGCAGGTCTCTGTACATATATAACTACAATTTAGAGACAGTTGTTGTGAACTAGAACATTTTGATATGAATTGCAAGTCTTCTGTTAGTTCAAAGATTGCTAGAAAAATACCGGTCCAGTCTACACGACACTGATTTCGTATTAAATATATATTAGTAGTCTGTTTAAAGCTTATACATGCATAAAGTTGAAAATAATATGGTGACTCTTACATCAGTATATAAGGACGACATTTTTGTTGCACGCCAAGAAATGCCTGGCAATTCCTTAGAAGTAAATTATAGTACGAAATTTTTTTTTTAGATATTCGACAGTTAGAAATATTTGAACCTTCCGTGCATGTAACTGGATTCTTAAATAATTATTTATTTTTATGTAATTTAATATTAGTTCTACTAATTTTAGTAACAATATTTTACCCTGATGTTCGTCAGAATTTTCTCTTTCACGTGGAATAAAAACATTTTTAATTCAGTTAATACGATTTAGTCTAGGGTAATTTAAATTCGTTACTGTGCTATCATGTATCGGCTATTGCATAAGCACACGTAGGTATGCTAACTCTCATCCTACATTAAACGTTGGAGACACCGGGACAGCGGAGCCCAGTCATTTGAGTGTTTATTACTATTCCTAATATGTTTACTTCTTGTAGGATGGAACCTTGCGTGCATCGTAAGGAAAGTTTTTGTTTAGGATAAACTGTCTTCTGCAGCTCCATGTCGAGAAGACTTGCCAAATACAACTAGAGAACGATGTTAAATTTATTGGGCTACGGAGGTTAAGCCTTTTTAAATAAATTAATTTATTATATTTAATTTGATCCACCCAGGGTTTTTACACATGCATTTTGTAGAACTTTTGGAATTTACTGATGCACATGTTTATTTCCAACTCCGAACGCTGGAAATAAGTTTGAATTTGGTTCGCCTTCCCAACATGCAAGCATGTATATCAAAATAGAGTTGTAGAACGACAGAGAATGTCTGAGGCATAATTTACAACGTCACCAAGTTGAAAGGAATATCAGGCATGACCTTACCTCGAGATGATAACACGTCTTATACTAATTGGTGTACGGGTGAACAACTTACAATTTTTTCACACGAATTCGAGAGGACCTGATATCGACGACCGGTTCCGGCCGTCCTGATTTTGATTTCCATGATGTCCCGAAATCGCTTCAAGCAAATGCTGAGATGGGGTTCTCAACATAGGCCGTGGCCGATTTATCTCCCAGTTCGTATCCTTGTGTATAGTTGTGTCACCATCTATGCACAGAAAGAAAATGATTACTACAGTCAACCTTGTATATCTTGGTTTATCGCTGAACAAGCGTGTAACAGTTGAATCAACCAAATGTTTGGTTGAGTCAAGCGTGAACAGTTGAAAGATGCAAATATTTGGTTGACTGGCAGATTTTGCTCTCATGACAAGAGGGTTTGGTCCAGTTAAGTATACATTTTATTAGACAAATAAAACACTGCATTTGGTGTGTTTCGTCTATTTTCCAGTCAATAAACATTTATAGGATAACATACATACTTATTTTGCCTTAAATTAAAATAATTTACTTTTATTGTATGTATTATCTTATAGTAGCGAAGCTAAGGATGTAGCCTTTTCTTATACTTAACTTTTATTAAATTACTACTGTAGTAATCAGTACAATGTTAAAAAAAATACATAAACTGGATAATGATTCTAAGTACAGACACATAATAAAACAATAAAATTATTTAGAAATGCAAACCTTTTCCTGAGAGTAACGAAATCGCTTTCGACGAGCCATTAAGCCAAATAAAATAAAACAATACAAACTATTTGGCTCGAGCTTCAAGCTAAATGTACGGAACATATATGGTAATGTATAGAAGCCTGCAAGGTAAACTTTATTTAGTTCCACTTCCCTTACGTCAAGCGTTGCTGATGTAGATGAAGTTTTGTCTGACGTCAGTAAACAAAGTATATTTGTTTCCAGCTTGATGAGATCAACCAACTGTTCCTCCCTCACATGCGGGACAAGCTGATGTGGTTCTACCAGGAGGTTGAAGAGCAGGCTCCGCCGCCTCAGCTGGAGACGGTTTGTAAACTCTTCCATCTTCACAATTTACAGTCAGACACAACCTTTCACTTCATAATCATGTTGTGGCTAGAACCACTGGTTTTTTGGGAAAATAATTTTTCACCAACTTGTTTCAATGCCTTAGGTGCACGTCTATATGTCTGCTTCATGGTCAGTAATTTGATGCATTTGTCTCTCAGTAACTTCAAGTTCAACCCGAACATTACAGACGCGAGGTGTCGCAATAACATTATTCTCACTGGCATAGTCGAATGAGCGACGCCTCTACGCAACGTACATGTTGCCAAAAACCGTAGGGGGCCGCGGTGGCCGAGAGGTCAGACCATTCGCCTCCCACCAAGGCGATCCGGGTTCGATTACCGACGGGGTCGGTCCCCGGATTTTCCGCATGTGGTAATCGTCCTGGACGATGCCGCTGGTCAGCGGGTTTTCTCGGGGATCTCCCGTTTCCCCCGCCCCTCCATTTCGGCGCTGCTCCATACTCACCTCATGTCAACCCTCACTAGCGCTAAAGACCTCGTTGTTCAGCGCTGACCAAATTCCCTCACTCTCACACCCGATAACCATGAAGCAGATGCACGTTTGGTACTAAAACCAGTTGGTGCAAAATCTTTTTTCACCAAAAAGCACTGGCTCTGGGTGTGGTTCATACAGGACCGATACTAATTTTGTACAGGATGTCCCATAATTCATGAAACATAGAAAAAAATCAACGCTACAACACATGTTCAAAATGTCCTCCATTTTGTCTGTTAAAATTCTGCAGCTACGGCTGTCAAACTTCTGCCCCGCACAAGACGATCTGGATGCGTTCCTCTTTGCTCAAACCCATCTTTTGTTGGTTAGTCTACAACAAGCAAAACTCGTTTCCCCTATATTTCCTGACTTATGGGACATTCCGTAGATATGATACTCATAAACAAATGTTTCTATCGTAGAAATGAGACGACTATTTATAGTCGCTTCTTATGTAATGTTTTAAGTATACAGTTTTTTTAGTGTACTGTACAAAGTGAACAAATATTTGCCGTCCATTAAATATTGCTAGAAGATTTTAATCTACACAACCATTAAAACTGGCATTGGTTGGTCGCACAACCTATAGTTCTTGCTTATCCATCCTGTTTTAGGTACTGCTCGAGCAAACAGAAGAAGCGGTGCATATGGCCAAATATCAGTTACTTCTAAGGTTTCCACAAATATGTGTCATGAATTCTGACGCACAGGTACTAGACATATATGAAGATAAGAAAAATCCTGTAACTTGTCTTCAGCCGTTACCAAATCTAACAGTAGTTTCCTAACTTACGTGATACACATGTGAAATACGTTCTCCATAGGTTCGACTCAAAACATGCGAGCCGAAAAGTGTAAAAAATGGCTCGTAATTCTGAATTTCCACTGCTGAAAAATAGCAGTATAGTATGTAACAACAAAATATTGCTTATGAAGGTAGTAACTCTTTTGTTGCGACTAATCAAAGCGGAAGTTAAATACATTGTTTTCTGTGGCAGTATACCGAACACTTATTTAAATTGTGCAAATTTATTTTAGTCTCTCCCGTTAAGCAAGTTGCCTCCTTTGTTGCTCTTCTCAGTTACACTTGATCACAAATCGTTTTACAACGGTCCTTAGTTATCTTGTGTAAACTTTTTTTTTATAGCGGTATACCTCTTCTAAAATAAAGATAAAATCGGTTGCTCTGTTACAAACGGTGAGCGGGAAAACCAAATGAATTCTTCAGCCTTGACATCAGCCTCTTCAGGTCAAGTTCTATTTCTGAGAACCTCTTTAGAGATATCAGATGTTCTCTTGTAGTGGATACGTACATATCGCAAGGCTTGTTGTTGTTGTATTTGAACGATGGTTATGGCGTCTGAACACAGCACCATAATTCTCACCAAGCCAACAACATGCTACATTATTTTGAATGGTTTAAGATTTACGCTGCCAACATATGTAAAAACGTAGGAATTTTCTTTACTCTACGAATAAAATACTTACGTTGCCTCAACCGAAAGTACGTAACAAAACCAAAATTAGTATAATACGTCAAACATATAACTGATAAACAATACATGAAATAAGTTAACTTCATTAATTAAAATAATAATTACCGAAATATCGTGTAATCAATCGCCATCGAACTAGGATTTTTTTCGCACTCTTGCTTTTGATATTAGCATAAAACTCTTCTGTGTTAAAGGGTACAATTAAAAACTTAAGCAGTACAAGAAGTAAGTAATAGTCTCGCAAAAAATTTGTGTTAAAAATAGTGATGTGTTTGTTTATGTATAACCAATAAGAATGCACTTTGAATATAGTATTTCTGTCTAGGTAATTGAAAGACCACGGATAGAAACTTGAAAAAATAGAAAATAATAATTACGAGATGCTCGAACAATTATCCACTATCAAATTTAAAAACCGATCGTGGTGGCACAACGTAATAAGTTGGATTCGCATTTGGAAGAACCGGGGCTCGATTACTGGCTCCGTCTAGACATGTCTCGGTTTTTCGTGGTTTCCCAAAATCGCTCCTGATGATTGCTGGGATGGTTTGTTTAACATAGGCTATGTCCGAATCCTTCCCTAGTTACTGTCCTATTGAAAGGTTGTGTATGACATTATTTAAAGACCTCGCTGCCGACGATAGGCAAAGCCCAATAAAATATAATAAACCAAAAAATAAATATAAATTTGAACTTTAATGCAAAATACATTTTAGTCTGAAAAATGTACCCAGTCTAGGTTGTATTTTGAAGTTTAAAGAGAATTGTCAGTTATGAGGAGAATAAAAATTACCTCAAAAGACTAGCGACCTTTTCTGTGATTAATTAAACTTACGTTTTTAACAGCCGGACTTCAGCAGTAACTATTATATCGTGTACGCTTATTTTCTCCACAGTAAGCATTCCTGAAAGCTTCTAATCTTCAACTGATGTTAAGTAACATTGAAGTAATTTACTATCTAACCATGTAAAAATGTTAAGTATACTAGCATTTAGAGAATAAAATGTTAAAAACGTTGATAGGCCTTCAGAAATGTTTGTTGCAAGAAGAAGACTGTGAATTAAACATTTTTGATCTCTAGCGCATCTCGCTATAGGTGGTTCGCAATAAAGTGAGCGCTTTTGTAGACCATCGTGTCTATAATAATAACAATTAAAAAATATTATTTATTGTGAACTCCTAAGTTTACTTATTAATACAGTGTAAGCTATATATTGTGATTTTTTTCTTAGAGAGTATCGTTTATATTTTAAAAAGGTACGAAACTACACATTATCTGAAAAAATATTGACTAGGGTTCCAAAAGTGTTCACTTTATCCCGACTGACCTGTACATTACAAAAGTGATATATGCCGGCGTGTGGCAGGCTAAGCCGAGTACGAGCAGGGGTGGCCAAGTGTCGGTGCCCAAGGCCATCAGCGCCACAGCAAGTTCTCCCAAGAAGAAACTCTTCCTAACGGATGGCTGGGAGGTCCCTCTCACGGGCCTTTGCATCTACATATTCCGGCTGAACACTGGCAAGCAGCTGCCTGAAGAGGGCTTCCACAAGGTTATATACATCAACAAATATTTACTATACTGACAAATCTATGTGTGTGCATATGTATATGTATATATATATATATCGATATGTGTATGTATGTTTCCTACGGACTCCAGACCGGCTGGAGCGATTTTGATGACATTTTCAGGCACTCTTCAGATTGGCCAAGCGGGTGATCCTGTGAAGTTTGGTTACAATCAGATAAACAGAATGTTTTTTTTAATTTGCTTTTTGTCAATTTTGTGTAATATTTTTTCTACAAATTAATAAATAATAATTAATTAAGTAGGATCGAGACTTGGAAGTGTGCGGCATGTCAAGGTATATACTTCAATTCTTGGCTGTAGATAATTAGTGCTACCCGGGTCACTAGTACACTATAAACCTATACCGGACAGCTTGTGCAATTCTAGGAGAACACTGCTTGTGATTTCACATCACGCCAACAGTTAGCAGCACACTATATTTTATTTTATTTATTTCAGATTCACGCTGCCAACGTAACAATGTGGAGAAATAATTTACTTCAACAACGAGTACTGTTAAACGGGCTGACTAGGGTCAAAAGAAGTAAGACAAAATTACCATTGCAAAAGTCTGCTTTAGGTAAATTTTTTCCTTTGATTAACAAATTAATGCTGTTTGCAAATAGTTTTATTGCAAACGTATCATTTATAAACAAAAGTTGTAAGCGAGAAATTTGTTTCACATTTTGATTCTATTCGCCCCGTTTTACGGCAACATTTTTCGTTGCCACAGCCAATAATAAATGACTAGAACAAAAACATCAGTAGGGCCTGTGCCAATCGTATAAAATATTGTTTTCACGAAAATTTAATCACAAAATATTTTCCATAATATTTAATAGTTCCACAACAAGCTGCTAGGTTTTCTTCGCACGCTTCTTTTTGTTATAAGCATATTCTGTCCTACATGTTGTCTCTATAGGTAAAACTTATAACTTAAATATTTTTCCTTGTAATACCTCAATTCACCGAAGAATAAATTGAAACCTCTCAATAATAATCTCAATAGGAATTCAAATTAGCCATTAGAGTTGCTATTTTCTGTCTGAAAATGTACAGAATTATTCTCTAGGAGTAACCGCAACATAAAAAGACATTCCATGTATCAATTATAAGACAAATGTTATATACATATGGGTTCTTGTTAAAATGAAAATCGGCAGCTGTGCCGCTTTGTTTTGTTAACCGACTAGGCACATTTCATAAGGGATGGCATAAACTATGTGCACAGTTCTCAGATTGCTTGGCTGGTGTGTGATGCGCAACTGTAAACAATGTGGTCCGATAATTCATCACCGTATTGACTTCTTCTTGGGTTATTTATTATTTTATTCGGCACTTTTCAATTGGTTAGAATTTCACTGCGAATGTAAGGCTGAGTACTCATTTGTACACGCAATTTTTCACTCAAAATAATGTAAGAAACTATATAGTGTAATAGTTAGGTTCGAAATGTATTCCCACCATGATGATGTCGTCTGTCGTCTGACACTGATAAGACTACCTGACACTTCACACAGCAGCACTCTCAGCCGGAAGTATAGCCTCCAATCCAGACGCCAAATCTCATCTCGCCGATTACGGTCAGTAGTTAAAAAAAACCGTTGTCAGTGATCTCAGCTGCTGTCAGTAAAATAAAAACAGCCATGATGGTGCAAAATTCAAATACACAATTTCGTTGTGATTGATTAGTGTAATTGTTTACTATTTTATATAAACATTAAAAAAAAATATTGTTAAAATTCTCAGCCACTAGGAGCCCTGCCATCAGTAGTCAAAAATGACGTCCACGTTCGTCATTGTTCTCAACTGTACTTACTGTCCCTTGAGTGGCAGTAACTTTAAATATAAGTAGTACATGTAACCATTGTTCTTGGACAATAAAATTCCAAGCTAAGTAACTAAATCTGCAGTCTAGTTTGCAGGTCCTAGAATAACCTTTGAGTAAGAGTGTTTTGAAAAGTGTAGATATTAGTGATTATTAGAGTAAACCTAAAAGACATTTGAAAATGCGTATATGAAACTCTATTTTATAATCATAAACAGTTGATACACATACTGGGATCGTTTTGACGAGGGAGAGACCTGCACCTGAATTCTGCTGTTGGTCGGTAGTTTGTGTGGTAAGCCTGAAGGACTTTTTCAATTATATAAGGTCAACTGTAAAACGTCCACTATCTTGTAATGAAGGCACAACAAAATACGAATGTCCGGAGAAATAACGTCAAGGAGTGTATTCTGTTGAGTATAGGCTAGTGAATTCTAACATGTCGCAAATCATAACACAAAATTGGCACGTTTATAATGCGAACGTACTTCCAGAGAAAGATTTCAACATCCAAAAGGGCTGTTTTCTTGCGATTAAACACCGTTACCTTAAAGAAAATATCTTATTATTTCTATCCCAGACTATTCCAACAATAATTAGATTTTCCGCTTAAATATGTAGACAGTCCTTTGCACGTAGTTCCTCAAAAATGGGGATCTTATAGTAGTTTTGAGATGGGTCGTTGGCTTGTGGGGTGACGAAGAACTAGTAGCGGGGAACCTGCAGGATGTGTGATACTAGGAATGTCGCAGGACCTGTACTGCGGCGTGCTGGACGCGGCGAACGTGGGGCTCGTCACGAGCATAGAGCGCATCATGGACCACGTGTTCATGGAGGCTCTGGCATACCCGGCCCCCGACACCGAGGACGACGACGCCTGCAACCCCACCATCAAGAACCAGCTGCTGCCCGGCCTGCGCTCCTTCTGCAGCGCCCTCAAAGGTATCGTCTCCGTTACTACTGCAGCGTGGCTGGCGGGCAGGACAGGAGGCACGTTATTTAGGGGGGGAAGGTGTCTTTCTCAAAGGAGAGTATAAAAATACGTAATAAAAATATTAATCTTCGTACCAGCGGCATATTATAGTTTGCAAATGAAAACTGAATCAATAGCCGCCAGTTTGCTCCTTGAAATTGAAATTTTGTTCCGTGGTAGACCCTCGGGTAGACCCCCTTATATCACCTCCCTTATTTAAAGCGATGATCGGCATATCAATCACTGGACTTACTTCCCCGCACCCCCAAATATCAACTGCCCTGCACCACACGCTCCTACTGCAGCCTGCTGAAATATACTACATCTGATTCTTATGACGCACACTCAAATGTAACTTCGCCTCTTGCTGTATAGCGAGTCCGAATGAATCTCCCTGCGCTTTTACTTCAGAGTGATCAAAGGTACCTCCTCTGCTCTTTCTATGGCGTCCTCGCAAGTTTGTTGGTTTTATTTCATCCGTATGATATTTTTTTTCACGTACATATTGTTATAAAGATATTGTACGAGTCATATAAATGATAGAATATAAAGTTACACATTTATGTACGATATTATCAACTATATTCATTCTTACAGCCACTATTGCTTGGACCATGTCTTCGTTAATCTGAAACAAGATAGAAATGCGAGAGAGCCACAGCATAGGCTCTGCATTACATACGTACGTATGTGATTTAAGGGCGATAGAGCGCCAAAGCAGAGAATTATCGCAATTTTCGACACAAATTGTTTTACCTAGCTTAATTTAGAAAAGCAAGGCTTGACAGTTCGTAGATTACACTTTTGTACATCTTCTTACTTTATTACATAGTCACAGATTTTCTTAATTTTGCAGCACTGATTGCAGATAGGGAAAATGTATCTTTTTCCTATCTGCCATCACTGCTCTAAAAATAAAACAGTCTGTGACTATGTAGCATTGTAATAAGTTGTACAAAATAGTCATTTCTGGATTGTCGAACCTTGATTTTCGATAATAAACGAGGAGAAAAAGTTATGTCGAAAATTGTGAAAATTCACTGCTTTGGCGCACCGTCCCCCTTAAATGATCTAAGTAGCCTACTATTCTTCTGAGTAAAACGCATGTTCGGCAAAAAAAAGTACTTCAGTTTCTTTTTCAAGAGGTTAGGATTTGATAAAAACAGTTTTTGTAAATGTTTTGGCCGTTTGCTAAAAACTACCGGAGTAGTACAGCCCTTTTTGTAACAATTTTAAATTTAGAGAGGGAATGTGAAAGTGTTCTTTTATTTATAGTGTCGTTTTTGTGATAGAATTAATTTTTCTGAATCTTATTTTTTTCCTTGGACATAATTAAGAGTAGTGAATGCATGTATTCACATGATAATGGCAAGACGTAACCAGAGAGTTTTAGTTTCTATGCCACCAGTACTTGGGACATGAATCATGATGCCTCACTTGAAGCACTGTGTCTTGTGCAGTTTGTGAGGAGGTGTGCGACCAGAGGAACGTATTCGAGGACGGTCTCACGCTCATGTCGGAGGTGAGCAACTTGGACGACGTGAGAGACCTCGTCAAGAACCCCGCCACAATGATCGAGCTGGAGGAGAGAGTGAAGGCGTGGATCAGGAGAGTGCAGGAGGTCAGCGGCATGTCAACCTTCACGCTGTACACAGCGTGTGATTTGTGGTTTTAAAATACTCCCGCCAGTTTAGAACACCCCTCGCTCCGTTTCTTTACAGTAAAAACACTTTCGTCGCCTCAACAAAACGTTTGTTTAAAAGTTTCTATACTGGTAACAACAATTGTGTTAATATAGTTTATTTGGATCTTAGTGGTAGACAGTTGTGGTATTTTTAACACAAGTTTTATATTGAAAAAAAAAAATCTTTGCTACAAATAAACTTGACTTTATTTTCAAAGAAAACTTTTTTAAGACAAAATGTGACAAAACATAGGTTTTCCAAAGTTACCTTGCTGTAAGGCAAGATTTCTTTGCAGCAAGGTAAATATATGGCTCTTATTTAAAGGCGTCCAAGTGGGGAAAAACCATAATTTTAAATTTAAAAAAAATCGTGTTAGTTTTGTATATGTTACGTGGGAGAACATTTTCCTCTTACGAAAAAATTAAGCTCAACCAGTTGTCCCATAATGGAACTTCAAAGTAAAAATTTGCACGTATTTAGTTATAGAAATAAATTAAAAAATTCACACTGAAAGTACATGTTGCAGGCTAGACACGCTTTGAAATCCGTTACAAAATATGTTTATGTTTTAAGTAGATGAAAGAGGCAAAATAAATCTAAATTTCAGAAATTTTTTAAAATACAAAAACAATTTGTAATGGATTTTAAAACATGTCAAGCAGTAGCCAGTAATACGTGGTTTCAGTGTGAATTTTTAAATTTATATATGTTAATAAGAGGAATATATACTCTTTAATAACGTGTATAAAACTAACACTACTTAATACAAATATATCATTACGATTTTTCCCCACTTAGACGCCTTTTTTTTTTTTTTTGTGGCAACGAAAGTGTTTTACAGTGTTTATTCCAGGGAAATTTGTCTTCCTTTTGTCAGTTCATAAATTTTATTTCATACTAAGATAAATTACTTGCCGCTTATATCATGACTCTTGTTGTCGCAGTGAGAACCCAAACATGCCAAAAGGTTTCTGGATTGGGGAGGGGGGGGGGAAATTCGTTTTCTAATTTGAATATGTATTATAAGCAATGTTTGTTGTAAAAATATGCAGTTCAATCATAATGCCTGTTGGAATTTATTACGGCTATTAAATTTACACTTTAAAGTTCTTATACGTTTTTCGTCATATTAATTTCACTAACGCGTCGTAATAATGCATGAAACTATACTTCATTTCATTGCTCAAAGGCCTCCGATATGTTTTATTTTTAAAAAGATAATGGAGTGTTAACCAGAGCAAGACAATCAGGAGTTAAGGAGATGGCGAAATCACAGACAGTTGAAACCACTTTAATGTTTTACTAGATATTTTGTGTGTGTTCCATCTGAGGACTTGCGACTCTAAAAGCATTGCATAAAACAGTATTTAAAGGAATATATACCCAGAAACTTGTGCATAATTTACTCGCTAAGTAATGTTGTCTCATTAATTTATTTGGTACACATTTCAGTAGTTTCATGATTTGCACAAACACACACAAGTGTGAATGCCAAAGTAATTTACTGTCAGCTTAATAATAACCGTGGTAATATAAGTTCACTTTTAATTTTTGACAATTTCTGCCGAATTCTGGTACTGGAAGGCATAATACCCACACTCATTCAGTTAAAAGATTATCAGAATTAGTTAATTAGTCTCAGAGTACACATAATTTACTTACTCAGCGAAATTAATTGTGTCTGCTTTGAAAGGTGGCAACAGTGATCTAAACTGGTTTTAGGTGGTTCGAGATTAAGTGAGCCCTTTTGAATGCCTAGTTACTTTATTCTTTCCAGATAATTTCTATAATCATGTTACTTTTTAATGTAAACACAACACCCTCAGTATTTATTCATCAAAGTGGATAGATTGTACTGTACTCAAAAGTTAACATTTGAAGTCAAAGCAAACAAGGTGTTCTTCAATGTTCATTTTATCGCGAACCAACTACATTGTTGCTAAAAACAGCATGGGTACAGGCAGTCTGCTACTTCCATACATTCACTTTCGTACTTTTCAGACTTTTATATGTCGTCTCTTTACTACCCATAATTATCACGCAATGGATTTCGACTTCCTTGCATTAACCGATAGAGAAATCAAAACTACATTTCGAAGCCAATCCAAGAAACCAATTGCACATGGTTTTGTAAATATGTACCACCATTTCAACGCGACACAGCAGATTTTAAATAATTATTTATTATGTATGTATTAAATAATTATGAAATAAATCAGCCAAAGGCCACTTTCGGGGGAAGCGGTTAGGGGTTCTACCCCCCCCCCCAATTATCCACATAAATTGAAAAAATAAATCATATTGAAAAATTTAGAATATTTTGACCAGTATAATAGTCAGTGTTTCGTTACAAAAAAAAATAAAATAGAACTATTTTGCACCTTGAAATCCAAATTTTTTTAAAATAACCTATTTGTGATTATTGATTAACCTTTCTGTTTTTTTTTTTTTTTCCGAAACAGAACCCATTGTTTAGTAAGCAAATGTGTTATTCAACTTTCATAAATTCAACGTTCGCGACAATTTTTCCATTAACATATTAAACGTGCTGTCTTAACTAGTTGAGGTGTTGGTGTAGGTGATAATGGAGAGCCAGCAGCTACGACGTGAGAACGACGCAAGTGGCCCTCAAGACGAGCTGGAGTACTGGAAGAAGAGAGGAGCCCAATTCTCTCAGATTGTGTCTCATTTACAATCACACGAGGTATATTAACTTTCGTGTTACTTCAGTATATTTCGACAATTCGAGAGCCCTTGTTTGTGTGTTGTACACTAGTTGAAAAATCTTGGACTCAGTTAAATTGATTAAGTAGTCTCAGGGTAGCCAATCATTTATCAACACAAGGATAAGTTTTTTTGAACGAAAAGTACGATGATACTCCCAAAACTACCTTTTTTCGTCTTGTTACTTATTTAAGCTCAAAATGAGCACGGAAAGAAAATTACCTGAAATTTTTCAGATGGACCAATAATTCCTTGAAATTTCCCTGATTCTTCCAGGTGACCACAGTTTCCCTGATAATTCCAAGTATTCTAGGTGGGTGGCCACCCTGTATTTGACAAAACCAGCGCATAGTGAATTATTACTTATGCTTGTGTCATGGTGAGTTGTTCCGTTGCATGGCAGACAATGCTCATCAACACAGATCTTGGTTGGTGGACGACATGCTGGATGAGGAATATATCAAGCATTGACAGTTCGTAAAGATCATCACTACACTAGAGGACAGTTGATGTAGTGCTCGTGTGTGCGGTTGCAGCCCGAGGGTTGTTGGCAGGTAGGGCACAAGTTGCCGAGAACAGCACACTCCTGCGAACGCGCCGCCCTATACCAATGACCAGGGAAAATAATTTTTAGCGAAAAGTTTTTTACCCACTTTATTTCAGTGCCGTTTGTGCGAACCTGCAGCTCAACATCACAGCTATTTGCAGAGTGTTTTTTTTTTGCAGAGTCGTTATTCAATTGACTGTGCCAATCAGTACACGGATAACTGCCACACATCACGTCTGTGATTTGCAGGTTTAACCTCCAGACGTTGGGTGTTACGACATCCAATCACTGACCACAAAGCAGAGATGCAGGTGCGCACGTAAGGCACTAAAACAAAGTGGTGCAAAAATATTTTCGCGAAATTTCCTGTCTCTACCAGAGACCATGAAATATACTACTGGCTACTTATTGTGTTGAGACCAGTTAGTAATAAGCGGCACCTATATACGAGCGTGTCAGTGGTTGTAGCATCAGCTAGCGGACAACACTATACAGTTCTCTGCAACTTGTGTCCTACCTGGCAACAACCTACGTGCCGTCACTGCGTGATTTTTTCCTGCCCTGTTGATATTATTTCCCGACCCTTGTCAATAACGAGCACATTCTGATGTAAACTACAGAAACTTAGTCTAATTTTATTTGAATTATTTATTTGCAATGCTCGAATTAATCTTGAGATTCCTTAGTAATTTTCAGTGGTGTACATGTTTTACACAGCGCGAGTCGATAATTTTTGTTCTAAAATAAATACGAGTCGTTCGCGTAACTTTACGCCGTATATACTGTACATTTTGTCTTCCGTTGGGTTACTGATTACACAATATTATCAGCAATTGCCCACAAACAAGTGTGAAAATTTACAGAAATAACACGAAAAAGAGAACACACAATTACGAGACATGAGTTGCCTCTTCAATAAGTATGCCCTTTAATCCCCACAAAAATATTTCCTCAAGAACGGTTATTCTTATTTGTTTACACAAAGAGAAGAAACAAACCTTAAACACACTCTTAGCGTGTGTGTTCTGTGTCATTGATCACAAATGGTTAAAATTAAGCATCTTTACTAACATATTGGCAATAAAAAGATGTATATGTTATGACATGTTTGACTGGTTGTGACATGTAGTTATACATTAGCCTTTAATATTTTGTTATATCTATGGGGTAAGGTAATTAGATAAATTACTGTGTTCACAATTTTCCGACATCTATCTTCTTAAAATGTTAAATAAGCAAAAATGAAGAAATTCCACGCCGGATGAGGGACGAACCACAAACGGAATATAACGGCGCACCATTAAAAAAAAATAGAAACATCAGGTGCGTTTTATTTCAATGAGGTTAACTGATACGGAAAATTTTACATACTAACTACAATATATCTGTGTTGAAACACGGAACGATTTGTCTACACGGGAATTATATTGCTCTAAAAAAATGTTAATCTTAAATCACTGTAAAATTCCCTAGCGGGGCTTCTTAAATGTGAGTAGCCCATACGTGCAATTTAATATGATCGAATAGACAAAGAGTATGATAATGGTTGAGATGAAATGTCGACAGCACAGTTCTTACTACCAGTGTCGAATGAGTTCGAGGGAGGCATGAAATTCCAATTCTCATAAATGTTTACCCTACCTTATTTATTTAAAATCGTTTCTCGCCAGGGAAAGTGTTTCCTTCACTGAAAAATTACGAATTTTTTGCAGTTTTCTAATATGGGTAGTGGTTTTCAATAATCTGTTAATTGTAGCCGAATATAATGTGTTTTAAGTCAAGTTTCGTAGTGTAATAAAACAGATAAAACAGTAATTGAATTCGGTAAGAAGCAAATATCTTGCAATGCTTTGGCTGCTCAAAACTACTACACCTTAAATTAAATATTTAGGAAATAGTTTAAAAATATTTTTTCACGCTTTGCCGAATAGGAACTGACAAAAATTGCCTTAATTCGCACATTGGACATGATTAGAGATGATGATTTATCGCGAGAAAACTTTACTGTTTACAGGGTTTCAACTTACGTTAAGCGCCAATAAGAATCCCGCTATTGTAATACTTTATGCCTGTTATTGATCTGCAGACAGCTACGTTGTGTCAGACGTACATCCCTCAATCACACATGTCACAAGAAACTGCACAGCTTTCAAGGGTATCTTGTCGCAAAACATTTTCGCGATACACCACCATCTTTAGACATGATGTATGCTGCAGGTTCAGATGACATTGATGTGCGTGCAAGTGTCTCGCTCGAGGCTGCTGAAACACTGGAGAGACACGGACAGGCAGATCACTTTCTGCTACAACGAGGCACGAGACAATGCCAAGTTTATCCAGTCCATGGAGCGGTGTTGCCACGCACTCTACCTGCACGACCCGGTAACACTGCCACCTCTCTTCCCCACAAAATAAAAACTTTTGTTTACAGTAATGGAAAAAGTTCCTTTGTCCTGGTCTAGTTTGCGTTAAAAATGTTTTAATTTTTAAATAATAAAAAAAAAGTTTAAATAAATGTAAATTTGGTATTAATATTTTTTCCCCGAATTGTTACTATCAGAATAAATGTATTTTCTTTGTTGCAAAATTACATACATTTCAATATAAACTCTTTTCGTATTTAAAAAACTACAACTATCTTTACCATTGAATAACTACTGAACAATTTCGATATTTAGTAACAGTTTTTCGCTAAAATTAAACAATTATTTTCTTTGCGGGAAAGTTACTTTTGCAGGGTTCACATCAAAACAAACTTTTCTCCACAGAAAAATTTGGTTCTGACAAAAAAAGTGTTTTTTGCACAGCCTCTTGTGTGTTATAATACAGAACTTACACGTTTGACTGTTGAGGATATGAGTTCCTGAACGTACTCACTTAAAAATCAAAAATGTCCAAGCTATACAAAATACTATTTACCCAGTACCTGCCTCATTTGATGCTTAGGTCTGCATAAATTCTTTAACAATCTACACGTTTAACTCATATTTTTAAAAGATTCAAACGTCATAAAACAAGCCTGACCATTGAACTAAAATACAGTTGTAAATAAACTGAGTTCATTTTAGTTTGTAATATGTGGTCAGAATTAATTTTGTTTTCAGTTATTTCCTTATGTCGAAAATGAATACCTGTGCCGGTGTATATACCAGAGAATTGCGTTTCAAGAAAACTACCAGATTAAAATATGGTTGACTGATCTAGTTCACAATAAATAGACGTCATCTTAATTAAAAAAAAAAAGTAAAATGAAAACGTATTCAATGCAGATTTGATTAAAAATAATTAGTAGATAAATTTTCGACAGTCGGTATAATGGAGCTGTGTTTGATAGTTATATAAACTAAAATATCAATTTATAGTTTTAAAAAATAAATATTCAGGCCAGAAGTTTGAAGTTAGATTTTTTTATGTTATCTTCAAGCAATAGTTTGGCAATCTGGCCGTTCTGAACACCAAAATTTAGTTTGTCTTGTAGCACGCGTATTTCTTAGTCGATATAAATACTGGTAGCTAAACACAGTTATCATATTTTTATCTTTATATTCAGCGGCTGAATGTAAAAAAAAATTGTCACCGACAGAAAAAGTCAGCACCAAATGCTTAACTATGATGGTCATAATGTGATGGAAACTTAACTCTTAGTGAACTGAACTATGCTTGACACCAAATCTGTATTAGTGTCTTCATATTTTTGGTTGGTAGATATCTCACCCATGTAAATTACACGAAGAAAAGTTCAAATAATCCATATTACGTTAACACCGAACTAACACCTTTTTGCAGGTACGAATGAAGGACTCTATAATGAGTTTGCTGCAGACCGTCAGGTTGATCCACAGTGTATCTCAGTACTATAATACTTCTGAGAGGACATCATCGTTAATGGTGAAGGTAAGAGTAAACTACTTATAAAATATAAACTGTTTCGACATTGCAAGTCAACATTTTGGGGGAGTAATTTTTACATCTAGAGGAACAAGCAATGTTATATGAACACAGATCCGAAAACGCACTGTCATTGCACTACAGGTCTCATGGATTGCAGTGCATGGCGCGTTGGTTGGATCCCGTTGCTTGGAATGCTGCAAGGGACAATGCCTACCGTCACATTAAATACGAATCTTCTGGTATGTAGTTGCCAAAAACAACTACAACCCGAATGCTATGCCATTTCATATCATGTACAGTGAACTGTAGAGTAGAAATGGTGCATTATCGGACCTAAGCTCATATGTTTTGTTCCTCTAAATGTGAGGAATGTTCCTTAAAAATATTGACATGCAATTTTGCAATGCCCAGTATTAACTGTTTTGGTACAGATATTTTCCTGCTCCACTGACAAAGATGTTGTTGTTTGACTGGCGCAGATCACGAACCAGATGATCGAGTCGTGCAAGCAGTACGTGACATGCCGTGGCAAGGAGAACATATGGTCTCAGGATCGCAGTGAGGTTCGCACCAAGCTGCTGCACTGCATCAAACTGAACGAGACCTACCGCCACACCTACACCGTCGTCAAGGGCCAGGCCTTCCTGCCGGGGCAGGCCTCATTCGGCTTCTCCGAGAACTACGTCTTCGGCAAGTTCGACACATTCTGCGACCGCCTCCTCAAGATCATCACCCTCTTCGACCTTCTCGACGACTACAACCTCCTCTTCCAGCGCAGGATGGAAGGTAGGCTGTGTTGCCAGATCGTGCAAACATTACCATGACACAGTTCATGTTCTCCACAAAATTCTGGTACTCTAACAAAGTACCAAATTCACTAGGTTCATTGGGTGTTCACCTAGGTATTTCATGTACCAGGGTGATGAAATATATTAACTTATAGTATACCACAGTGTTATTACATCTGATTATATTGAAAGTAGAGTCCTGATACCCTTGATAATACTTCATTCCGATAAACTGCATATGACGCGAAAATAGCTACAGTCATTTGGGTAACTTTGTACCGCTCAGAGGAACTTTGTATCACCAGGGTAGTTTGATTTCAAATGAACGATATAATATTTCATTAACACTGTTACGTTAGTACTGAATAAATTTGTAATAATGAAGTTTGATTTATGTTTTAAGCCACAAATTCATGTTGCAAAAGAAAATATCTGGTACAATGTTACCCCGAAATTATACAAATGTACCCCAAATCACTGTATGCGAACCACAGACGGAGTAGCAGACGGAAATAAGGCAGTAAATACATGCTGGAAGCCATTATGAACTGCCCATATTTGTGGTCATTTAGAGTCACAGTCAAATTTAGTTTGAGGCCAAGGTTACTTAGAACCCATATACGACGAACCAGGTCTCAAAGAACCCTATTTATCACCATAGATGAGGACAGCTTGCTTGTCACACGAACAGAAACAGCGGCTTCCTTCTTCGCCATCAAGCAATACGAGGAATTTCTTGAAAACTGTTTCTGTGTGAATACATATTTTCAGACGTACATCACAAGCTCATTAGAAAATTTCTGTATCCTCACGAGAAAATCCAATTAAACACATTATTTGGTTATTTATTTATGCTTTCACGGAAAACGTGAATACTTATAGAAACTTAAAATTGCATGTACAGAAATGTTCAAACGTAACCTATAAACAGGAAACAGAGACCTGGTAACGACACTGTGAAATTGTAAACAACCAAACATTCGTAAATACTCTGCAGATTGGTTTAGGCTACTGGTTATAGCTGACTTATATTTTGTTCAGAACGCATAGTTTACCTTCGAAATCAATGCTATTAAGTATTTGTTTTTCGTGTTATATTCCAATTCATAGAGGAGGATACAGAACCTGAGGTCTAAACGCCTTAGCACAGTCTATCTTCAACGTTTCAACATTGCCGCTTTGATTGGCTTCGGCGCATCTAGGCTTTCTTGTTCAATGTTTCTGAAGGCACTGTTCCTACCATCGTCATGGGACAATGCCTAACAGACTGAGATCAACCAAGAAGTCGGATTCTTGTATTCTTGTAGAGTCTTGTAGTATTTGTTCTCTTGAAGCTGCTGTATTAATGACTATGCATAGGAGTGCTGGATTTTCTCGAAAAAATTTCTGCACCAACATGCGTCCACACCTTACGTGCATCTCTGCGAATTTCCTTCATTGTTATTGGACAAGGTGTCTTTGTTGGAAGCCGTTTCTCAATTGACTGCACTAACTAGTATAAGTTTGATGTGATAGCATACGTCTGTGGTTTGCAGTAAACCTTTAAAATACATGTAACAGTTAAAATATACCAAACCTGACCATAACGTAGAGCTACAGATGTGTACATGAGACACTGAATAAAACTGACGCAGAAATGTTTCCACCAAAAATAGGAGCCCTATGCACAATAATCAGTAGCATATAACTGTTATTCGTCATTGGTAGAAATATAGAGACTGCTAAACGCTCAGTGGGACATTACCGAACAATGTGGAGCAACGTTAACTTGTTGGACTAGCATTCCGAAAGACCCTTGTTCGGTCCCCGGCTCCGGACATAATGTTTTCGGTTTTCTATGGAGTTCAGAAATAGCTTTCTGTTGATATGGAATGGCTCCTTAACAAATACTACGGTATATTCCTCTCCCAGTTTCTGTCCTTGGCAAGTTGTGTGCCATCGCCTCTAATAACCTAGTTGTCGACGAGACGTGGAGCTGTGTCAGTAGAGCGCAATTTATTGGTCAACATAAGTTTATTTTATTGTTCACAATTAAAATTTTTTCTCTTTTTAAAGGATAGTTGATTCTTAGGAAAATGTTTTAGAGGAAAGTCATATCCAGTATTGAAAATTTCTCTGAAAATAAAGTCAGCTTGTCTCATTTGTTTCAGGACTTTTATTAGGAGAACGTAAGTAGCAATTATCATTACTTCAAATAATTAGTACACATGAGACACTTTAATAACAAGATACAATTTACAGATTTCGGACGTGTAACTAACTTAACATTTAATGTAAGATATGTCAAACGTGTTGGACACGAACTTTTCAATGCCCAAAGCAAATATTTTCTTGTGCATGTTTTTTTATTGCTTTTAAAGTATTACGTATCTTTGTTTTCCTGTTGTAGATTATCATTTTTATTATGAGAACATTTTCAGCATACAACCTTCTGGCGATAGTAAGTGTACTAGAATGTTTAGGTTTGGACTTATTGTATTGAGAGCTTACATAAGCTGAAGTTTATAAAAGTGAGAAACTTCTGTTAGATAATTTTTATAAGTAGGTAAATTAAAGTAATCACCGTTTCCCACATCCAATTCGCTATTCATCTTTTTCTACTATATCATCACTCATGGTTCCTTGAACTTCTTGCTTCCATATTCTCCTTCGTCTTCCTCTCCTCCTCCTTCCAAGGTTGTTCTCAATTAAATATTGTTTTGGGTCGTCTTCCATAATCCATCTACTTATATTACCGTACTACATTAATCCTCTCTGTTCAGTTCTATAGATGATGTCATGTCCCGTGTTAATTCTATTTCTGATAGTTTTAGTATACGTGTATAAAACATAGAACAATTTTCTCTATAGATTAATATCGCTTTAAAATACAGCTCTGGAGGAGGCCATCAAGTCATTCGGAGACGCGAAAGCTGGAGTGACTACAAAGACATACGACTACTTAGATCAACGCAACAATGAGTTTGAAGCAGACTTCGAGATTTTTCTAGCAAGACTGGATGTCCTCAAAGACACGGTGGCCGACATCATTGAAGAAAATTTCGCGAACGTGTGGGAAACCCCCCAAGGAATACGATTTCTTGTTCGTTTTGAAAAGGTATCTAAAATATATATATTTGTTTATTTTGATATTAAAGGTCTTTTGTATTGTTATTAAAACCGTTATAGGCCTAGTTTAAGATAAATTACAATTTTCTTTCTGTATACCTACAAATACAATAATATGCAAGCAAGTGTGTTATTCTGCAGGTTCCAGAAAATATATTTTCTTTGCAATTTTTTCTTTCCAACCCTCGCGGCCAATTATTTCCTTAGCATACGATTCTATCGAAGCTGTGCTGGTTAAAATCACGTATAAATACGTTTTTTCCTCCAATGATGTTTAAATTCGTAAACAGAAATATAGTTTTTTAGTTGTGTTTTGCTCACTAAATCACTAGTTAAGACACTGATAGGACTTTATCAAAGCTATATTGTTTGTATCGAATATTCTTATCATTGTGAGGGACAAAGGAAGTGCGACGTGTCACTCAATGGTTCCTTTTCTATTGCATATATTCTTATATGTAAGAGTTTACTTAATTCGCCTAACTTTTATCTTTACTTTAAAACTGAACAGTATTTTTTTTTCAGTGAGTTGGTTCAGTCATCCCCCATATTTGGTTTCATTTTTGTAAAATAGATAGCTTACTATCTAGTTGAAGATTTATGCGTAGAAACCATCACAATACTTGTGTTCGTCCATTCTGTGTGTGTGTATTCCATTTTTAGTCCCTTTTTTCTGTGAGATATTTAACATTCGTTATGTACATTGCCAACTCTCAATCTGTCTGTTCGAATCATCCATTAAGTATTTAACCTCACGTAGGATTTTCATCTTAATAGTTTCCGAAAGTGTGGTTATTCTTTAATAGTTTCCTCTTGTTTCTGTTACGTCTTAGTAAGCCTTATTTTTGTGTTAGATGTCATAGACTCTCTTTCATCGTAGGATAATCTGGACAAGCTTAATAGGACAGATAATCAATTACTTAACATTATTTAATGTGTTATTTCCACTGAAATTCTCAACATTTGTAACGAATAATGAATAACAAACTACTATTAAACTTCACATGCATTTTCGATAACTTTCTTATGTCCTTGGTAAATCTTAACGTGGAGTAAATTCCAATTATGTAATGTGTGCCTTTTCTAGGTCTATTTGCCAGCAAGTGTAGATCATCGGAATATAAATGAGACTAATCCCTTCATTTCCCTTATTGTGTTTTCCTAAGACAAGGGGGTATCTCACGAACCTAAGGTCGTTTATCACCTGATCATGACGTTCTGGGTCTTGTTCCTGAGGAAACATTGGGTGGCCAAGGATTTTTTAATGGAAGCTTTATGGCCATTCAAGTATTTAAAAACCGTAATCTTTTGTTAAGTCATTTGACATAGAAAGCGAAAGAGGCTATTACAATAAAACAGAAAATCAGAAGTCTGACACGTTATTTAATACATCAACAGTAACTACGGTATGCTTAAAATCCGGGAACTTAAAGAGTAACCTTACAATACCCCAGAGTTTATCACAGCCATCCTCCATTGTGTTCAGTTACATGAGTTTCCGAAAAATATCCACATATTTTAGTGACGAAATGTTAAATATTTGCTGGAGACAGAAAAAGTAATTTTAAACCCGTGAATCCAGTTGCCAGTTTTCCACTAAGTAACTTCCAAACTAATGAATCGGGATTACATTAAGTCACGAAAAGAACCTCGGCAGTGCAATATTTCCGCTGGTGGGGTTCAAAATGTTATCCGCGAAGAGTTTCCAAGCTTCAAGTAAGTGAGGACACCTTGAATTGCTTGCAGGCTTTTAGACATTAACCTGGTATTCAAGCCAATCTTGTCATATTACTGAGAAAACCTACCTAACCCCATTAGGTTACTTAAGGGCGCGGTCTGCCGCAATTTTCATCACCATTTTTTAATTTTTATTTGTACCAAATATTTTTTTCTTATTTTGGACACAAAATGTGACTTAATTTGGCTATTATGAAATTTTTTTATATCTCATAGTTTTCGTGTAATGGCTTGTTAAAGTCATATTTTGCATGTTTCCGTTTTAAAGACTACACTAAAACCAACTGGCATACCAAACTAAATAAAAAAAAATCACAGTGGATAAAGACATTGCAGGCCACAATGACATGCTCATAAAGTTAAAGAATAAAAATTATTTGAATTAAAAAAAATGCAGAAACTGAAAATAAGTATTTAAAAAATTCAATAATTGGTTTTAAATACAAATAATTTTTATTTTTTAATTTTATGAGTATGATTGTAGCCTGCAATGTCTTTACCGAATATGATTTTTTTTAGTTTGGTATATCAGTTGGTTTTAGTGTAGTCATTAAAACGGAAACATGCAAAATATGACTTTAACAAGCCATAACGCGAAAACTATGAGAGACAAAAAATTTTCATAAGGGCATAATTTAGTCACATTTTGTGTCCAAAATAAGAAAAATAAATATCTGGTACAGTTAAAAAATAAAAAAATGGCGATGAAAATTGCGGTAGGACCACGCCCTTAACATAACAATCTAAAGTTACCTCGCAACCCTGTTTTACGGAGTATTTTATATGGATCATCACTTCCCAAATATTTAAAGACAGTAAAAATTTTATAAATTTACCACACAGATGTATATGTGTGTTAAAGATAGTAGGCATTGTAAAATTGTTTCTCTTACATCAACGGTAGCGTTTCTATACATATTTTGAACTAAGCAATCTAATTTGTAGTGTTGTTAGCAGGAACAGTAGCAACGCTTACCATTTGCTTTATTTACAAGTATAAGTGCCAGGTTAAAAACTTCCATTATTGTTTAGGAGTGTTTTGTACATTGTATAGGATAGAGTGTTGTTGAGGAACTTTCGTGTGACGGCAGGTTAGCGAGAAGATTCCGCTGACGCAGATGGATTCCAAGTATTCTCGTGTGCTGCGCTACTGCGAGCAGGAGGTGGAGCGAGTCATGAAACTGTTCCGCAAGCAGAAGGACGATCCGCCACTGCCCATGAACTTCCCGCCCATTGCAGGCAAGTCCCTAGCTTACCTCTCTCTATCTCTTTCTCTCACCTTCTCTCTCTTTTTGGGGTTCTGGTGTCCGAATTGTCAGACAATACGACTCCTACGATGGTGATACGGGTTCGATTCCCGGCGGGGTCGGTCGCCGGATCTTAAGCATGTGAGAATCGTGCCGGACGATGCCGTTGGCTGGGGGATTTTCTCGGGATCTCACGTATCCGTCCTCCCAATTACAATCCGGAGCTGCTCCATGCCCACCTAATGCCACACGTCACCAGCGCTGAAGACCTCGATGTTAAACGCTGACCAACATCTCTCATTTATTCTATTTCTCTCTTTCTCTCTCCCCAGTCGGGTGCTTTTTCAGACCTTCTCGATTAAGTTACCTTCGGGCCACTGGCAAAAAGATTAAAAAAATCAAAAAATGTAATGGGCTAAATAGTGAATTATTCTTACCTCTCTCTCCATGTGGATGCTATAGTCCAGACTTTCTCGATTAAATCTACCTTCGGGCCATTTTCGTTAATTTCACACTACCCATGACACTCGGGTGCCAAAAGGACAACGCAGAAAAAAAACGTAAAATAATATTACTACTTTAATGAATTTAATTGTAATTTAATAACATACAAAAATAAATCACTGTCAGATATATACATTTAACCGACTTAAATATGTTTAAAAAATTTCCTTTGAATTATCAGACGGTAACTGCTCTGATTTCTGGCATCTGGAAGGCGATCTAATGGACGACTTGAAGTACACGCCCCCTGACGTCACCGCAGGGGAAAATTACTGAGGGAAACAAAGCTTGTTTACAAACATGCTGATTTGTTGGTTGGTAATTGCAGAAAGTAAACATGTTGCGCATTCATATATTAGTTTCAGTTTCATGGTTAAGATACGCAAATACATAGATAAATGTTTACCTGAAAAAACGGCACATTCCAAACAAATAATCAATTTTCTTGACGTACATCTCATCAGGGACATGTGAAGCCAAACAGCTAAATGAAGGTTATGTTCGGCTGCGGTATCCGTGGAGATAGGAATTGTTTCCCACACCTGACTGAAGCTCCGCCTCTTTTAAAGTCGTCCATTGTCCGCCCAGAGAAATACTTGAGCCTGTGTACACCCTATGGACTTATTAGTTTAATGAAATTTATATTGAAGATAACCATTTGAACACGTTAATATAGCAGCGAGCATGTAGTTTGTATGGTGCGGGTTGTTCAGGGAGGATCAAGTGGTCGCGGTCACTGCACAGTCACCTGGGAGAGCTGATGGACAGCGCCAAGGCACATCCTGTACTCAACACTCTGCCCGCCATGAGTGACCTGCTGCGGCGATACTCTGCCGTCGGCAACGCCCTGCTCGCCTACGAGGCCGACATGAAGGCCGCCTGGCTCAACCAGAATGTAAGCCACCAACACTCACGTTCTGCACCTCAGTTACACGAAGGCCAGGATTTGACAGTTCTCTTCCTAGGAAGGTGTCTGTAACAGGAGGGCCGGAAACCTGCAATTACGTTTCCTTTAGTATATCACAGGGCATTCGATCTGTATCGTCTTCACTAGAAGGTCTAGTACTTCGATGTGGCTTTAAGAGTTAGATATAGTGTCGATCTTGAATTTTTGACTTTTGTGTCATAACTATTACTTTGGGTTAAATTTGTGCAACTTTAACCTAACTACAGAATAGAATAAATACTAAGGGAATTTTAGACATCATAAATCTTTGTTTGCCATCACTGTCCAGAACGAATTGCAGTTAGAAAATGCTTATTACTTCCCTAACTGCAATTAATCTGTAACAAAAGTAACGTAAAATAAAAATTTATGATGTCTTAAATTCTATCAATATGTATTATATTCTGTAGTTAAGTTAAAATTCCATAATTTAGGCAAAATAAAAGTTAAGACACAAAATACAAAAATTCATGATGGTGACTATTTCTCACTCTTAAATGTTCTGACTGTCAAACTGGTAGCTGCTTCATACAAATTGTGATTTATAGTTGAAAATCTTGACTCCTTGCTAGGTTGATTTCAACGAACGCCCAGCATGTCAGGTTTGCTCCTGCTTTAAGTTATCGCGTATACGTAAATTCACTGCATCGGTTGACTGTTCCAATAAGAAAACTACAATTGCACCAAATAAATGTATGGGATTGGCCTGTAGTAAACTAAGACTTGCCATAAGAAGTTCAGCCAGCATACATGCTATAGTCTACACAGTATAAGTTTGCCTGATTCTGACATTTCTATTCTGAAAAGTGTGTTGTAAAATGTAATCAGGATTTCACAGGCCTTGTTTTTCCAAGAAGTCAGGGTAGTTCAAAGGTCAATGCAATAGAACTATCAGACATCTTTCTCAGAAGCGAAATGTCAAAATCAGGCAAACTTATACGGTACAGACCATACAACGTATTCGAGAGTATGTTGACACAACAAATTTCCTCGATATTCCAACATCTCTAGAAGGATTTTAGAAATTCACCCACGCTTTCGTAACGCCCACTCTGTTTTATGTCACATCAATAACGAAAATAGAGAGAGAGTTAAAATAAAATATTTACTGAATAACGTATCGGTTGCTGCCTAGAGAAAACCATTGTTTCGTAGTAATATTTTTAATTTTTGTGACAAATTTATTCAATAGTTACTCTACAACCTGCGCCAGAAAATCACTTAAAATTTGGATTTAATATTGTTGAAATTGTACCAATTTCTCTAATATTCGTAAGAAATATTCAGTAGGTTTAATATTTTCCTCTTCGTAGTTGCCCTGGAAAATACGTACTGTGGGGATTAATTCAAACGATAGTATTTTGAAAATTAAAAATATCCATAATAAATCTTAAAATGTGTTAATAAATTAAATGTACAGTGGCTCACAACTTTAATAGGTAAAATACATACCGTGCAGCAATGGTTGTGGTGGGTGGGTTGCAGCTGTGGCTGGTGGACGAGTGCTTGAACAAGAAGCTGTTGGCGTTCTGCGAGGACTCGGGCCGCCTGAAGGTGAACTTTGACGAGAGAATCAGGCTGCTGATCAGAGAGGCTGACTGCCTGGGCAAGATGGGCGTGGAGCTGCCCGTCGTCACGAGGACTCTGTTAGCCAAGAGGCACTACTTCACAGCTGTCAATGACACCCTGCAGGTAACACCTGATTTTATTCGACGATTAGCCGGAATTATGTGCAATTATTTTATTTTTAAATATAGGCTATTAAGTACAATCAATTTTCAACGCGTACGTTATAATATATCGGGACCTACGAATTTCCGTTATTATCTTATAGTAGACTGAACTGCAAGTTACTTTGTACTCATCTGACAGCTGCTGCTGAATGGCAGTTTGTGTAGTAAACCTGAAAGACACTTTTCAATCAATCATATAAGGTAAACTGCACGATGGCGGATTTAGAGGGGGGACCATTGGGCACGCCCCTTCCCCCTCCCCTAATGCTTTTAAAGTCAGATTTTATTTTTAATTTTTTATAATTTAATTTTTTCATTAGCACTATTGACTTTTTAAGACATAATTTATTTTAAAATTATCTTACGTATGTAATTACATTTTTTGTGCGTAAACTCCATAAAAAGGGCCATTTTGCATCTCTAAAATCGAAATTTTCCCGGGGGAGGACCCCCCGGACCCCCGCTTTTGGCCTGGGGTGTATGTATACACATTTTTTAAGGTATAGTCCTCCCTCCCTTCTCGCAATGCTGGATCCTCCACTGCAACAGCAAATTGCCCGCAAGTAGGAAATGTGGGCACACAGTGGTACTGAGTGAGGATGTGTTTCTCTTTCAGGTGCGTAAAGGCTAATGGATGTTAGCATATCACCAATTAATTACGCTAAATGTGCAGGTATCTAGTTATATAATACGGGTGTACTATATATGTTGCTTTTTAAGAATAAAAAACAAATTCTAGAAAAAAAACAGTACAAGTAGGAGAACGGGGCTTAAAGAGGGCGCTCGCCTCCTACCACAACGAACCGGGTTATATTCACGGCAGGCCAATCCCCAGTTTTTTTGCATATGGGAAACATGGCGGAAATTACCGTTGGGTGGCGATTTTTCTCGGGACACTCTCGTTTCCCCCACCCTTACAAAATGTCGCTGCTAGATTGTTGGGCTTCGTGTCATGTCACCTCTGGACCATCAGGTTGAAACCCTGACCTAAGGTTCACGCCTTTACTTTATATGACTGTACGAGATCAGGCCCAGAGGACCACGCGCTGCTACGCGTATCCGTCTCCATCTGAGTCTATCTTCTGCTCTCTTGCGCCAGTTGGCTGTATTCATTCCCAGCTGAAGTAGATCTTTACGGACACTTCTTCCGTGGTCGTATTCTTGGTCTTGTTCCTTGGGGTTTGAAGTTCGTAACATTCACAGACCATCGTTGCTTGGTTCACTCCCTACTCGACATGATGATTTTCATTGCGGATCAGACGGATGTGTGTATGTTGTATGTTGTCAGCTGCTGCTGCGACAGTTCTTGGGCACGGCTCGACGTGTGAAGCTGGAGGTTAGGCCATTGTTCCTGCCACACCTAGTGCGGGTATCAGCCCTTCTGCTGCCAGGTCTCAACAATATATCCTGGACCGACCCTGCCTGGAAGAGCTTCTGCAACAACACCCGTGACGCCATCAGCGACTTCGACGTCCTCATCACCAGGTCAGCTCTAATATATATATATATATATATACACACTACATACACACACCTTGCTTGGTAAATGAAAATATATTGATTCTTTAGATAAACTGTTCTGTAATTTGTAAAACCATTGGAGATAACACGTGTTATGAATTCGACTAGCATCATTTAGTAAACACTACACAAAGTGGTTAAATAACATACAGATTTGCATACATGTAGCAATCATACTCAGTTGTTTATCACAGTTTGTCAGTCCAATCATTATGGATTAAAATTGCATTTTGCTGAATTTGATATATTTCATTACAATTATACGGTAACGTGTAAAAAAAATAATAAAAACAGCATTGTTAAATTTTCTTAATATTACACGTATTTTTAATGCTAATTTAAATATACTAAAGCCACACAGTTAATATTCTTATAATCAATAGTATTTACCTAGTTTGACAAATTTATCCTGCTTTTATCATCTCAAGCATCTGCTGGGAATTAGGGAATAGGTGAACCCGTCCGGCCGCCCAAACACATTTCCTACCGCGCACTAAACCATCAAAATGGACTCTCACTCCGCCCGTTGTAATATCCATTTATAAATCATAACAACATTTTAATTTAAATTCCAAAAAATATATATTATTTCAGCATTTTAACACTATACAATGTCTTTGCCGTTAGTCACCAAGTTTCACATTTGCACCATTACCTGATGACTGAAAAAGCGCGTTATCAATATTCGTTATATGTTACGGCAAGGTTATGCATTTTACTAGAGCTCGAAAGTGAAAATTTTAAATATGTTCTTCCAAACAACCAAGCAATACAAAAAAACAGTAATTTCAACTCAGATTGTGATTCTCCACATCAAGGTTGCGTCAAGCCTGCTCTATGCAGCGCGCCTATCACGCGGAGAGTTTGACGGCGGTGCGCGGGTATGACTATAGGCGGTTATATTAAAGTAAAATATTAGCCTGGATAGGGCCAAATTTTATCTTGAGACGTTCAAACAGCAACCAGAGTAGAGTTTTCAAGCGTATAGTTACGTCACGGAGTCCTGGCTCGCTTGAGGCTTGTAGATATAACCTGGTGAACGGATAAATTATAGGAATAAGGTAAACAGACAACTTGCCTCTATAAGACGTTCAGTCGTCACCCTATAATTATTTGACGTCGTTTAAACGATAAAGTTGTATTATTGAAACCTGTACTCTTTGAAATATTCTGCACCTACATTTTCTTTCTTAAAAAGTACCGCAAATATTTCCATTTTCGGCAACTAGAAAATATACTTTAGTAATAAGTGGTGAATATGAAATGGGTATACCCCGAGTAACATTCTTTGAATGCTATTTATAATCAGATATAATTTATGCTTGTTGAGTAATTTTCGAATAATCTTGTAACGGCCAAAACTCTGCACCCCACTCGGCCGCCTTAAGGCTTGTTCCTTAGTTTTTTTTTTTTTTTCAAACTGGTACCAATAACTCAAATAATTTTTAACCAAAAACGTTGAAAATATTTGAGACAATGTGCAGTCACACGATGCACAATACTGTGGATAGGTTTTTAAAAATAATATACCATTCGTCAGCAAAAACAAATTTGCTTCATTTATGGCTTATTTTCACGACAAAAAAGTGGTACTTAGAGTGACGAAATCTAAATAACCGTTCAGTACATTGCTACAAAAAAATTCAGTTACAAATTATGACATATTAGTGTCAAAACTGTGGAGCAAAATTTTGGTATGAGTATTAGGTAGCAATTAAAAAAGATATTTTCGAAACCACGGCAAAACTGTGGAACAAGTCCTTAGTAAGGTAATATGAGTGCTATATCTGTAGGAAATTTGAGTAAAATCTCCTTGTGTTGGACTTACGGTGGAAAATGCAGACTTATAATGTGGCTGACACTGGGTGTGTTGACAGGGTGCACGACGTATACACGAACCGCATCCTGCAGGTGTTGACGGGCATGCAGAAGGTGACATTGCAGGCGCTGCCAACAGACGAGCCATGGTCCGTCGAGGAGTTCCTAGAGCGTACCGAGGAGACTTGCATCCACGCAGCTACCGTCAGTCCCACCTATGGTTCATCACACGAACGAGTGCACTTCTCTGACAGCTCTGCTGGCAAAACTTTCTGTCGATTACTGTACATCACCATTTGGTTTTTAGGGATTTCTATGCTACAGATACGTCCCGGGCATGACGTCGAACTACGTCCACGACCCAGTGACTCCTGGTATAAGTGATCCCCTACTACCAAGGGCCAGTAACCTCCTTGGAGAGCGAATTAAGGTGTAGAGGCTCATGACACCCTGTTGCCCTTGAATTTAGAAATCCCTCCTAAATGCAGATGGACCACTAGGTCAACAACATAATATGGGGAAGGCAAGAAGTAACCACCCCATGAAAGGCCCAAAAGGGTATCTCACGAAGACACTTCATGATATCGTCTCATTAATGGGCGACCATAAACAACTGCAAGAAGTTAACATTCGACAAATTACCCCTCACATGAGGACGACAATGCTGCTCACCAGTCTTAAGGTTGAGAAGACAAAGATGCTGCCAACATCTATTTACCTTCAATTCAGAAATTAATACGTATTTTCATGATAATATAATATTGAATTGAGTCTCTGAAATATCATTACCAGCTGTCAAAAAAGTGCACTCTTTCGAGGGCTAGACTATACTTACACGCTTTTCACTTCTGAATGACGTCTTGGCAAAAATTCTGTAAGCAGAGTGGCTTTTTATACTTGGGGTAACTTGAGGCACATTTACACGGTTTGTATTTGTTTTGAATGTCAATGGTGAGTAAATATTAATGAAATTTCCCAGAAAACTATTTGCTGGCTTAGTAAAATTGGACTAACAGGAATAATTAAGCTTTTCCAAAGGAAAAATGAACTGTGAAAATGCTATAGGCTTTCTATAGATATATACTGTATATATATATATATATATATATATATATATATTTTTTTTTTTTTTTTTTTTTTACAATCACACCGGTACGACGTTGCCCTCACAAGAGTGCTCAGAAGGCCAGAATTGATTTTCAGTTTTCCTTAACCTGTAGCCTATGCTACACATCACTGCAACGTTGTTAATTGAACAGCGCATTATATACCATTTATTTCTGCTGCAGGAACTGAACAGGAAGAGTTTGATGGTTGAAGAGGCCGTGGAAGAGGTTCTCGACCTTGTGAAGAAGGCAGGTCTGGCTTTCAAGGCCAACCGCGAAACTGACGAGTTCGACTTTCTTATGGAAGGTGGGTATCCACCATGTTTAAACTATATATATAAATATATATATATACACATACATACATACATACACACACATACACACTGCAAGGCCAGAAATTTTGAGGAATTGCAGACATCGCTCAGGTCACCTACTGATAGGGGCCGCGGGGCCCTTGTTACAAGCCGGACTCCGTAGCATATTCGGTTAGGCGTCGGTTTACGGAACAAAAGGTCCTGCGTTCGAGTACCGGCTCGGCAATTGATGTTATGTTGTCCCTTCACCTCACTTCACCATCATAGACTGTTAAGACCTCGTAACAGGGCCGTAAAATCCTCTCACCATCATCCTAGTTACAATATTATTACTACTGCTACTACTACTACCACCACTACTACTGCTATTGCTACTATTACTGCTACTGCTACTACTACGACCACTGCTATAGGAGGTTTGGAATAATAAAGCGAGCACTCAAAAAAATCCTGCTTAAGTTCTATTTTCAGCCAATTTATGTTTTTCCGCACGTAACGGCTAAAGACGGGAAATGTCTAACCTCTCTGGTCAAGTCACTTGATATTTGCGCGTGTAAGATTAAATGTGCAGTCATTATGATTCGATACAGTTTGATTGAAAAAAGTTTATTAATTATTTGAAACACAGTTATGTCGATTTCGGTTGATTTTCATTCTATATTCTTGTATTTAAATGAGAAAATACACGGAACTATGTTGTGTAATTTCGCTGCCAACCATACAAACAGAAAGGCTACTATAGTTAATGTTGAATTCTATGCAGTAACGTCTAGTGATAGTTTCCAAAAGTTAAATTTTTAGCTTTCACTTTATCCCGAAAACTACTACCACAACTACTACTACCACCACTATGACTGCTGCTGATAATACTACCACCACTACCTCTACCACTACTGCTACCACCACAACAACTGCTACTACTACTGCTAACACTACTGCTGCAGCTGCTACTACTACGCTGCTGCTGCTACTACAGCTACTACTACCACTACTACTGTTACTAGAAGTGATGCCACTACTAATCCTGCTACTTCTACTACTGCTGCTACTACTTCACTACTGCTTCCACAACTACTACTGCTACTACTATCGTTACTACTATTATAGATGCTACTACAACTATAGCTGCTGCTACTACGGCTACTACTACCACTGCTGCTGCTACTACTATTACTACTACTTCTGCTGCTACTACTACTACTACTAATGCTACTATTGATACTGCTGCTATTTATGTACTTATAATAATAGACTTGTAATTATGTGAAAATGGAGCTACGGTTGGCGCAGTGGCTAAAGCACCCGCTTCCCATCAAGTGTTAGAATCCCGGATGGGTCACACTACGAATTTTTTGCACGTGGGTTACGTGGTGGACGTTGCCATTGACAGGCGAATTTTCTCAGGGTATCCTAATTTCTCCCGTTTCTCCTATTGTAGGGTCTAATTTCTTGTTATCCTTAGGGAAAGCAAAACGGGTGCGATAACTTAGCCCACGCGCTACTTCACTGACGATGTTTATTTACTTTTTCGGTGACTACCTTCACTTAAATATAAGAACTTCCCAACCTTCTTCGCCGTAACCAAATCCTCTGCCAGTTAATTCCACTCCCTCGCCAACGTTCCGAGTTCAGAAAACCTACCTTGTTCCGTTCTCCACAGACTATGAATCTTTTCACTTCGCTTCTGTGTTGCCAGCTGTTCCGTGACGTGGTTGTGCCGGCAGGTGAGGCGGCGGACGGCGGCTCGGAGGCTACCCAGCAGCACGTGGACATGGACCTGGTGTCATCTCAGCAGCAGGACTGGAGCCAGGTGCGGGAGTACTTGGCTTCTGTGTTGTCAGCTGTTCTGTGACGTTGTTGTGCCGGCAGGTGAGACGGCGGACGGTGGCTCGGAGGCTACCCAGCAGCATGTGGACATGTGTCGTCTCAGCGACATGGACCTGGTGTCTTCTCAGCAGCAGGACTGGAGTCAGGTGCGGGACTACTTGGCTTCTGTGTTGTCAGCTGTTCTGTGACGTTGTTGTGCCGGCAGGTGAGGTAGCGGACGGCGGCTCAGAGGCTACCCAGCAGCATGTGGACATGGACCTCGTGTCTTCTCAGCAGCAGGACTGGAGTCAGGTGCGGGAGTACTTGGCTTCTGTGTTGTCAGCTGTTCTGTGACGTTGTTGTGCTGGCAGGTGAGACGGCGGACGGTGGCTCGGAGGCTACCCAGCAGCATGTGGACATGTGTC
>PNEQ01115543.1:16477-62132 GCA_003012365.1 Medauroidea extradentata
TGTAATGAATTTGTTTTACCGCGGGAGAAGCAGGCGGCCGTAACGAGGACGCACAGAAGTGGCAATTACGCGAGGCATGTCTGGGTCCCGCTCGCATTAAGTTTCGCGGAAACAAAAGCCGGAGCAGCCGGGGTAAATTACAGGTTCTGCGAGCCCCGGAGTTGAGGGGGGCTGATGACGCCACAGCGGGTCGACATTCATCAGCGATAATGGCGGGGTGAGTAGCGACAGGTCCGGAGAAGGGGAGAAGATTGCGAGAGTTAGGAAGTAGCCACAACTTTCCCCAGATACACCAGGCCTGACTGCGGCAGAACATCAGGCTAGGTAGAAGTCTTCCTACTTCCACCCAGCATACGTCACTATTGACACTACAAGTACACTTCATGCGTACAACTAAGCTGAACTACATGCACGAAGAATCCACCTCACTCCACACTGCAGTAATACATTAAGAGGGCTGTCCATCGGATGTAACTTTTCGCGTTTGATATGCGGGGACAACGAAGCGATAAGGTTCAACCATAGACTGAATAGTAATACAGAAGTTAAATGACGTGGCGTCTTATTGGCTGGTCGAGGATGTTGATACCAGCCCCGTGTATGTTTGATTCCTGCATGTTACTGCAGGTTTCCTATTGGCCTGGCTGCCGGCTAGCAGGGCAGCCACCTTATGCTGGTTGGTGTATTGGTGGTAGGCGTTTACGCCACGCTGCTGGCCAGCGAAGCCATTTTGCTTGCGTGTGTGTCCTGAGTTCGCTGTAGTACCGGATGTTCCATTTCTGTCTATAAATATTCTGTGGTTCAGCTTTCCACACTCGACGGTAACAGCATCGCTTATATTCGCGGCGCCAAACTGGCGCCCAGTGTTTTCCCACTACTAATTTTCCTATGGGACTCAAAGCGGCGATCCTACAATTATATTTGTAGGATGTTTGTAGCAAAAGTTCAACGTATGCTTCCAAAGTTGTGTTTTTCGAATCTGAGTTGTATTTTTTCAGTTACAGCTGTCTCAAAAAGCAGTTTTCAGCCATTTTTGAGTGGCCCCAAAACACGTTTCTAAGGAGCATGTTGCATTTTAAAATGATAGAAGCCTAGTTATAACAGTGTATTCTTTTCTTAGATAAGCATATAGTGAATAAGATTAGTTGTATCACGTATAAAAGATTAATAGGCACGGCACGCTACAATAACGTTCATGCGTCAGGTCATGTGCGTCTTTAGCAGAAGGCCGGAGTCTTGAATGTGGCCACGCTGCACCGGGGGCCAACTATTTGTCACTTCTTGACTGCCCTAGTCTCTGTAATGTGTATAGATGCAGCTTTAGTGACGTGTACACGTCTACACTGACTAGGGCAGCCAATGAGCGACCGGCAATAGGCCTCCGATGCAGCGTTGCCACATTCAAGACTCCGGCCTACTACTAAAGACGGCCGTGGTCAGGTACATAAGCCTCTTAGCGAAAACAAACGTAGGATAGATATTATATTTTTAAATTTTCGTGCGGATAAGTTGTGATAAATTTTATGTCAGAACTTTTTGGTATTTTTATTGCGGTTCACAATGGCAAGCGTTATATGCATATGAAGTTATAGGAATTTCAGATGGATCCTGCGGCAGTAGTTTAGGGCCTCTGTGGTATCTGATGGTTTCACTCAGTGGTCTCATACTTCAGATTGGTGCCGCATGCGCCTTTTTTCTGCCACTGCAATTACCGTGTTCATCTGCCGAAAAAATACACACAATAATAATAAATAAGAATAGCTTTTTAAGTATTTGCGTTCTCTTCATTCCTATTTAAAAATCACCTTGATATCTCAACGTGTTTAAGATTGATTGAAAATACGTTTCACGACTTTGAACCCCTTAATTTTCTAAGTTCGAAAAATATAGAAAATATGTATCAATGATACAGTATTATGTATTTCTGTAAGCTTCATTATGCAGCAAAAATCATCGTGATATCTAAAAGGGCTTAGCGCTATCAAGGATTCATTAAAAACCCATTTCATCCCGTTTCACCGCCTTAATTTTCGTATTTCGAAAAATCTCTTCTTAGTAGTAGTCTACAGCATAATAAAAGGAAGTCAACCTCAAAATGTCACATCTCTCGGTCCAACGATTTGGACTGTGCGTTGATAAGTGAGTGAGCGGGGCACTGCTGTTTATATATATATATATATATATATATATATATATATATATATATATATATATATATATATATATATATATATATGAATATAGTTAGCTACAGGAACATTCCGTGAGTTGTTCAACAACCTGCAGGCTAGATTTCAAAGTTGTGTATACTGCTGTTCCTACATTGGTTGTACCCCAGTGAGTAGCCAGCCTTACTTCACACCGTGTAGCATGTGATTAGTTACAAGTTGAACTGCAGATTGTGATTTGTCTAGGTTCCTCATAGACGTGTCTGCTGTTAAGAGTCAGTCGACCAGGCTCATGAGACGTGCTATAGCGTGGTACGTATAGTCATTTTTCATGTACAGTTACTAAAATGTTTCTAATGCGTTTACACACGAAAAGAAAACACACTTCAAATAAAGTCCCTATGGTTTTAAACATGCAGTCAGATAATTAAAAACATGATTATCAAGCTCCTCAAAAGTGCTAAAAATGAATTTTTCACGTTGCTGTAGCCGAGAAAATATCGACCGTAATCGTAAAACAAAATCATAGAAACCTGCAGTGGACTTTACCACACAATTTCCACAATAAAATTATAGGGTCATAGCTTGAAGTCCCGATGAAAAACAGTTAATATGTAAACACTGCACGCTAGTTTACTTCTCTGTGCCTAGACGCACCTGTTATATTCGACTTATCGCCTTCCCCGTTTCCGTTCCTCAAACTAAAAAAAAAAAAAAAAAAAAAAAAAAAAAAAAAAAAAAAAAAAAAAAAAAAAAAAAAAAAAAAAAAAAAAAAAAAAAAAAAAAAAAAAAAAAAAAAAAAAAAAAAAAAAAAAAAAAAAAAAAAAAAAAAAAAAAAAAAAAAAAAAAATCGACTAGCTCTTAAGAGTAAGTGGTAGTCACCATCTTGAAATTTTTATTTTGTGTTATAACTTTTATACAGGATAAATTTTTGGAACTAACTACGGAATAGAATAATATATAGGCCTAGATATAATTTTAGACACCACAAATATTTATTTTCCGTTACTGTTGTTACAGATCGAATTGTAGTTAAGAAAGCAAAAAGAATTTTCTAACTGCAATTCGATCTACGACAGTAACTACAACAGCATATATTTACGGTGTCTAAAATTCTATCAATATGTATTACATTCCGTAGTTAGGTTAAAGTTGCATAAATTTACCCAGAAGGTAAGTTGTGATACAAAAATTTCAATATGTTGACTATCGCTCACTCTTAAACCGAGGCCCAACTGTATAAGAAAATTGAGGCCCAATTGTATAAGAAAATTATATTTACAAGGTGTCAAAATTTACGATCTGTAAATAGAGGGTAACTAACAAGTTAGTTACCGTACAATACGAAAACATTCAAAACAACAAAAAATAAACACGAATTTAAAAACCTTTTTAGAAATATAATTCAAAATATGTTGGCTTCAATTTTACATTGTGCAAGACACAAAACATACGGCTGGTGCAGTTCAAAACTAGATACCGGTAGCTACATGGACGATTTACTCCAATGCAATAAGTTTATCTCTTCTTCAAATTGTAGTTGTTATTCGTAACACGAACAATAAGAACTTTGTACAGATGTTCAGCTGATTGTGTTGTTAAAAGGAACGATAAGCATTGCTAAAACCAAACGTTTCACCAGCTGGAACATAACAGACACATGATTTACGTGTACTACAAGGGGTAAACGGGAAATCTAATTACAGGACAATACTAGGTACCCTTTAGTTTTGCATCACTTTGTATCAATGCTTTATGCGCACGTGCACAGTAAAAAAATTGTACATTTACAAGGAATATCTTGAAAACTAATATCAGAACGTAATAAGTCAGGTAATGAAAGTACGATGTCGGAAACCTTTTAAAGTGGTTACAAATATCGTAAACACTTTTGTGAACTAGTAACATAAACGTTTATGAGCAAGTTTTTCGATTTGAAACAAAATAAACTAGGAGACCGGACAAATTTTACAAAACATTTCGTAATTTTACAAAAACATTTTTTGGAAACTAGTTTCCAAAAATTTTTTTATAACACTACAAAAAAAGTGTTGTAAAACTAACCAGATATTAGCTGTAAATATACAAAATTTGTTTGTATATTTACAGAAATGTTTGTAATTATTAAAAGAAGTTTTTAAAAATAATAGTTTTTGTCAATTTTACAAAAATTTTTTGGAAACTGGGTTACAAAAATTTTTTTTTGTAAAAGTAAAATTTTTTTACTGGGTATGTAGCTCTGCTTCGTGGTTATTGGCTGCATGTCTTTATGTAGAGGCGTCACGTATTTGACTTGAGTTAATCAGGACAAGGTTACTACACGTTTGTAATTGGCGGGTAGAACTTGAAGACGTTGATAGTTTAAAATATCCAATCACTGACCACGAAGCGCTGCTGCGTGTGTGCAAGAAGCAATGAAACAAAGCCGTGCAAATGTGTTTTCGCGAAAACCAGGACATTTAATAACGAGTAAAAGAAAACAACAGGAATCCCACATGCAACAACATAAATATAATTTATTAGCACAGGCGTATCTAGCTGCAAACATTTTATTGATAAGATTTTAAACTGCTTAGTTTATGTCGTTGTAGTCATTAAAAGAATGTTTTAGTTATCGTTACCAAATCTATGACGGTATTTTTTTTTTCGCCCTGTTAATTCCCCAGACGCTGTCGAGAGAGGGAAAATGTGCTAGAATAATATATAATGATTATTATCAAGAAGCTCACTAAATACTTATCTGCGTTGGCAATCAAAGGCAGCCGACCAAAAAGCGGTCATGTAACTGAATGTTTGTAAGTATCGGGTTGCAGTAGCTGGATAATCATAGCAACAAGTATAATTACGTGTCTGTCACTCATTAAGAGTTATTAAGGATTCAACATTTCCGTCCTGGGTATGGTGTTATCTGGCTCGCGAATGTAATATTACCGCAGTTAACACGACGTTAAAAGAAAATGCTGCTACTCCGCACGCAGGATTCGATACTACCTACAGAAGACAACCCGTCAATATTTTCAAGATTAAACATATATTCTCGTCCTCTCAGCTTTGTATTGTTGGTCTATGCCATATCAGACAACCCACTGTGCTATTCAATGTTCATTTCAGACAGTTATGGGCCTAGTACAAAAATTCGTACTTACTAATTTCAGAACATGTAACAGTCCAGGCACTACAACAAGAATGTTGCAATTCATTAAAGTGGTCTAAGTTTCCCAAATACCCGTGGGGACTAGTGGGGTATATTTTTAAGAGTAGTGTGTTCGATACAAAAAAAAAATAACGTTCCACAGCGCGTCACTTTTACAAAATATTTTGTCCTTTTACAAAGAAAAAAAAAACGTAAACTGGTTGCCAAAAATAATTTTGTGACATATCAAACAGTTCTTGTAAAATGTCCAAGAATTTATTTGTACATGTACAATTATTATTTGTAAACATACAACATAGTTTATAGATACACATACATATTTCTATATTTACAAATGTATCCTGTAATGGTTATGATATTTTTGTAAAATTACAAAACTAGTTTCCCAAGATTTTTTTGTATTAGCATAACAAAACTTACTATGTATGTAGGGTGAAGACTCCTCTTAAGGGATTGAAACAAAATAGAGTATAAATATTTTCGCTACAAACACGCGGTTGTAATTATGTCCAATATGAGTAGAAAAATTGTTTATGCTGTTAATGTGCTTATATGATTCCATACGTGAACCTTGAGGCTGTAGATGTACCTATTTTTAAATATCTCAGTGGTGTGTGTAGTGGTTGGAAAAACTGGACCGCTTAAGATAGGTGTAGTGTTCTGATTCGAATTTTCCCTAGAAATGTTCGTATCATGAATTATGCTCTGTGCAATGTGCATGGCAACAATACAAGAATACATTAAAATAATTCGCATATAAAGCGAAATCATTTAACATTGCTAACTGAGTAATATCCTGATGAAAATGAATTCACATGTACTTTCAGGGTCATTTCCCACATTTGGGATGTATTTCACCTACTTGAGTAAGTTAAGGTTCGGTTTCAGTCGTCGTTTTGAATTTTATTATTTTTAAAATTTTTGATATTCTGAACAGAAAAATGTTAATTCGGCGACTGTACCGCAAATTTTATTTGTTTTAAGGTACAATACAAGCATGGCAATAGAGCTAGTAATGTATAGTTTGGTCGCAACTTGTTGGGCTAATTATGAACATATTTGCCACACACATTGCGGCGTAGTTATAAGTCAACAGCTGAATCGCAAGGTCTGTACTGTATCGAAATGTTAATAGAATTTGATGTATATTCGCACATTTAACATTTCTCTTCTTAAAATTAAAAATAAAAAGCGAAAAGTAATAAAATTCAATATGGTGACTGAAACCGAGCCTTAATTTAATTCACATAAGGGTCGTAGAGCCACGAGTTTGTAACGGAAATAGTTTTATCTTCACTTTGTTTCAATTCCTTACGTACACATCTGCAGCTGTGCTTCGTGGTTATTGGCAGCGTGTCTTTGTTCAGTCACGCCTCTCATTTGACTGCACCAATCAGGATAAGGTTATTGTGACATCAACGTCTGTGATTGGTCAGTAGAGCCACCAGAAAAGCGAGAGTTAGAACATACAATCACTGGCTATGAAGCAGACATTGAAACAAAGTTGCAAAAAACATGTTCGTGTAAAGTCGTGGTTCAACAAATACGTGATTCTTTCCCTACTTGTAAGTGTATTTTAATTTGCTTGAATGCAAGGGACATACCTCCTTTCTAAAACACTAATACATCTTGACTGGATCCGCACTTTGTTTGTTTGATATTACTAGCACAGAGCTCAGTGGGAGATATAAGTACTGAGCCTATTACTAGGACTGAGAAGTATACGCTCGCAGTTATCTCGTTAGATGTTAATCTGAAGTCTCTCGATATAAGTTACTTCTTTTGTTTAATTTCAGCAGATGTCTACACTTATGTCGGAAGAAACTTCTGCGTTTTCAAAGGTATATTGGCGTGATACATTTTCGCGATAAATCACCGTCTGTATAGTCACAGTGTACTGAAGTTACTCAAGTATGACTACATCTGACCAATAATACAATTACGGTGGCAGAGTGATCAGATTTCTCAGTGAAAGTCCTTTACCTAACGTAGATTTCGATAACTGATGTCAACACTTGCATCTCTTATGTGGTTATTGTAGACCACGTGACTTTGTGAGGTAACGTGTCTCATCCAATAAGAACACGGTTACAATGGAATCAACTATCTCTAGATCGTTGGTAAATACAGACTTGAAAAATTCGCGGTATCTTTTAGGTGCAAGATAGAATTCCTGCTATTATATGTCTGTATCAAGTCCACAATTGCTGTTGACTTACTTGACACTTCTTGGCAGTAGCTGAGCTGATAATAAAACTGTAGCTGAATAGAGGCACACTTCACAGTGTCAGCGAGCAGCCAATGAACAGCTATCGTCTGCACGATTACACAGATATTTGTGGAGGCCAGCCTACAGATCAGCGAACCAGCTAATATTTCCGAGCTCTGCAGGTGAAACATGAAGACTTGTAATGATTCAGTCCCTAGCATGGACATGAAGTCCTCTAGTGGCTGCACACACGTGATATTGTTTACATGTTGCTCCTGAGTATGCCTCATCAACATACGTTGAGCAGTCTCTCATAATTAACTGTTCTCTGCTAGGCGGTACGTGCAACTTAAGGTGCCTGCCTGGGTAGATGTATTTATCCTAGGCCTAGGAGTGTGGAAGCTATAAGGGCGACACAACATGAGCATCACTCCTCACACTAGCCTCTAGGGGCAAGTTACAGGACTGGCGAGCTGTCTTCTCACATACAACTAGCCTCTATCAGACATTCAGTGGTGAATCTACCATTAGAGTTGATGGTTTATCGCGGGAAAACTTGACTGTTCGTTAGATTTCAACACACGTTAAGCTTATCAGATTATTACTGGCTTTCTCTTGTACGTGGGGCTGTTGCCCTCTTTCACTGAGCCAATAAGAATCCAGCTATTGTAAAATTTGGCGCCTGTTGTTGATCTGCAGACAGCTACATTGTGTCAGAAGTATAACATCCAATCGTACACGTTGCAGAAAACAAAAGCGTTTTCATAGGTATGTTGGCCCAATCCATTTTCGCGATGTACCCTCGTCTCTAGCTATCATTTAATGACGTACTGTTAAAGACAAACGTGTACTGTACCAAGACTTATGTACGTAAAAGGTTCAACAAAACACCCATATTGTTAGCCTTCGTAGCGTGTTAGGTAGCATGCCAGCCTACGCTGTGAGATGTCCTGGGTTCGAATCACACACGGGCATGGATGTTTGTGTCGTCTAGTAAGGTATAATTAGTTTGTAAGCGGTCAATTACGGACGTAATTAATCCCTCAAATTTAAATTAAAAAAAACACCCATTTTCGGCAGCGTAAAAATAAACTTTAGTTAAAATGGAGGACCTGAAATGGGTAAACACATGTTTAACGTTGTCTGAATGTTATTGCCAAGCAGGCATAGCTTGTGTGCGCTGAGCAGTTTTCAAACAAACTTGTAACGGCCGGAGTTGTGCACTCTGGTCTGCGGCCTGGGCAACCTAACCACGATGTTGAAAGTAACGGGGAGATCTACTGGATGTTGGCACGGTCTACAGGACGAGGCAGGTACGAGAGTTTAGCCGAGGGTGGCTTCTCGTGGTGCTGCCACGACGACCCACATACGAGCTACCTACAACCACAACCTTCTGTTCTCACACATGCTTGTTCTCCAGGCAAGGCGGGCTGGAGTGCTGGAACTCCAGCAGGCGCCGGCCTCTAGCGCCAAATTACAGGTGCGCTGTCAGCTCTCGTGATTGATGGAATGCAATTTTCAGGAACTGGAAACCCCTCCCCCCTTGTCCTACCTCTTCCACCAACCAGGAACCGTCTCTGGTCTGCCGAGGAGGACTGAGGAGAAGGCGCCGGGCAATATTTCGCTTTCCTAATATCCTTTGTTGTAAATTTTCCAGACTTTGTCGGAAACACGTTATTAGAAATACATTAAAATAATCAGCCGCCCGGCCGGCAGGTAAATACCGACTTCCAAGACATACTTCCCAACCCACGACCTTTCCAAAACCTTCCACAACCCGCACAACGCCGCAATGTGGTTTTAGCTAACGGCTCGCGTGGAAATATAATTTTACTCGGATATTTTTAATTCCGGTGGGTAATTTCTCCTCTACATGATTTATTACCTGCTTTGTGGAATCAGCTCCCTTCCCAACTACTCGGATATCAAGATTGTGCATTTTGTTCTGTTTAACCCGCTTAAGTTTGCACGCATTTTCTAGCTATGAATACAATGCCCTTGTTTACTTTATATTTTCACTCACCATCATTCTATTGGTTGACAATACAAATATAACGTCAACCGTACTGGCTCATTGTTTGCGGGCCATCAACCAATGATGAGCCGAGTTGACTGTGCTCCAATGAAAACACTCATAACAAGGTAGCATAATTTACAAGCAATTGTGTTTATCTACATAGCAAAGAAGTGCTTTTCGCCGTAGTAACTAGACTTTTCATGTGACTGTAATTATTTAGAGAAACTGATTTACACGTGTAAAGGTGGAGGAAATTTTCGCGAAATTATTTGAATACAAGTTACATTTAAACAAATGTGTGTTTCAGACAGCTTTGTTATTGGATAGCTACGTATAGCTCTGCAACACTTATGATAAATCAATACTATATTCAATTGGGGCAAAGGATGTAAAGTTGTGAGAGTGGTGGAATATTTATAATGGTGTTTAGTTACATAGAAGTTTTCACATTAAAAACAGTAATGATGGATGCAAAACGACTGAAAGAAAAATGTAAGCAGTGCTTGCCTTTTTGTGAATAGTCTATATAAATCTCGCCGTGTACGACTTGTAGGGTATATAAGACTTGCCATAATTCAAAGTCATAAGTCTGTATAACGGACTACTTCATGGTCTTCTTTATTAGAAGGCCGGAGTCTTGAATGTGGCAACACTGCATCGGGGGCCTGCTGCTTGTCACTTCTCGGCAACCCTAATCTCTGTAACGTGTCTAGACGCAGCTTTAGTGGCGTGTACACGTCTACAATGACTAGGGCAGCCAATGAGCGACCGGCAGCAGGCCTCCGATGCAGTGTTGCCACATTCGAGACTCCGGCCTTCTACTGAAGATGGCCATGGCTACTTACTTACTGGGACAGCAGTCAATGATAAATATACATCTGGAACGTGTGTTTCGTTGTGAAATTTATCCAGGGCATTGAACCCGATATGTTTTCCGTCCCCAATTAATTGAGATCTGTTTGACTATTAATAAGAAATATGTTGAACGAAGTGTTTTCGTAACAGTGCTTTGTACTGACCATAGAGGACAGCACACATTTTATTTTGCCGCTCAAGATCATTGGTTTCTCTATTCTCACTCAACACCGTCCTATTGGTTCGCATCATACAATATACATAGGGCCCGGTAGTTTTCGCGAAAATATTTTTGCAGCACTTTGTTTCGGTGCCTTACGGCGCACCTGCATCTCTGCTTTGTGGTCAGTGATTGGATGTCGTAACACCCAGCGTGTGTTGGTTAAACCTGCAAATCACAGACGTGTTGTGTGGCTGTTATCCGTGTACTGATTGGAACAGTCAAATGAATTATAACTCTGCACAAAAACACTCTGCCAATAATCATGAAGTTGAGCTGCAGGTGTGCACGTAAGACACTGAAACAAAGTGGGGCAAAAATCTTTTCGCGAACACTACCGGGCCCTAAATATACACCAACAGTACAGTTCGACGTTCATTATTGGTCAACTTTCAACCAATAGTGTGTCGAGTTTGTTTCGTTTGCGCTGTTAGAGTCCGAAAGTAATGAACAGGGTTCAAACACAATCGTGTTCTGTTCGTGAATAAGTAAATAGCTAATTTGTACTTGCGTATTTTACTGTAGAAAATGCCATGAAACATAATTATAAGTCGCGACTGGAAAATTTAGCGAATTCATTGACCTGTAGGTTATAGTCAATCCATTGTACTATACATACTTAAGCCCCGACTATTAGTCCACTAGCTGCTACTCTGTGGAACAACAGACAATGAACGAATATACGTGGCTTGAGTATGCATAGTACAATGGATTGACTATAACCTACAGGTCAATGAATTCGCGAAATGTTCCAGTCCCTAATCATAGGTCTCAATATTGCATGAAGATCAAACAACCATAAAATATAATCCAAGGGGAATTCGGTCAATTTTAACAAGACACGTTTTCCACATCGAACTATGTTCTAGGTGGTGGGATGCGAGAGCTCTAGTCATTTCGTTCACCGCAGGCTTGCCAGCGGACGACGATCCTGACATGCTCGGTCCAACTGCTGCCCGACACATCCACATACTAGTGGACATGAGCTTTGTTTAGGCGGTCTACACCTAGCTGCAACTTTTACAACTTCTACACCCAAACTGTAACATCAAGTTTTTCTTGCCGAGAGTGACGTTGTGGTTGCTACAATCAAAGCGTTCAGGCGGCGGGTATAACTACAACTTCCACACCCTGTAGCTACACCTTCTACACCTCCTCTGCGAGGTGGAGTAGTTTGGGTGTAGAAGTTGTAAAGCAAAATTCGGCGCTATTTTCGAAATGTTTTACAAGTAGCTGTGTTGTTTTGAGAAGTTTGATTTCCAGTTTTGAATCAGAACATCTGCTATATAGTAAAAACTGTATTCAGTTTAAACTGGGAGGTGTGAAAAACAAAATTGCTATCTGTATTGACATTTTTGGTAACATTTTGTGGTTTATGTACTATTAGATATGAACGTAATTATATAACTCATAATACTAATACAATTAATTTAAGAAGGAGATTCCGTTTCCTGTAGAACTTCCTGTTATGCAACGTATGAAATGAGCTGCATAAAGGTTATACATTAAGGTTAAAGGACCAAAATTTCATTTTATTAAAATTCGTAATTCATGCAAAACACTGTAAATATTTGCTAAAATAGGTGATGTAACAGAACATTCATCGTCGGATTCATCACCTGCATCTACCTTTGCATGCATGAAAATATCTCGCAATATTTACGTTTACTGCCATGTCACTATCACAGAAAATAAACAAAACAATTCCCACTCAACTACACCTAGGCGTTCAGGCGGACTTTCTGCACTTCCTACACCTTTGGTCTCTGGCCATCTACATCCACTACACCCAACTACACCTCTGGGTGTAGAAGTTGTAAAAAGTACAACCCGCCTGAACAAAGATATGCTCGTTCACTTTGTTCGGCGAGCATATCCGCTAGTGTATGGGGCGCTTTATTTACAGGATAAACATAACCTTCTTCGTGATGCTAAGGATTTGAACTTCAGTAACAGAAATATGTTCAACATTTTAATTTTGATATCATTTGTGATACACTGGTCACTTATTGCTAGGGACCCTTGTTTTTACCGAAGATAATTTTGCCTCAGTTTGTTTCATTGATTTGCCTTCACATCTGCAGTTCTGCCTCGTGGTCAATAATCGGATATTTCAACTCTCACGAGCCTTGGGACTCTATCGGCAACGCAGGAACGTTATTGTAATTGGCTCCGTCAAATGAGTTACTGGTACGCTGCCAATAAACGTTAAGCAGAATAGCTTGTGTACGTAAGGCACTGAAACAAAGAGGGCCAAAATTCTTTTCATGAAAAATAGGGGTCTTTACAGTGGAAAAAGAGTATAGTTGTAGGTACGGTTCTTACGTTAAAATAGGGACAACAGAACAGTTTGGTTATCGGTAGTACTATGGACAGTTTCTTCAACAATATGTTTTATAGAAGTTACCATCTGGTTGGTAAAAGCAACAAGGCTCTTTGTTTCTCCTACAAAACAGATTGTTGAAGGAACTATCCAGAGTAGTACCGTCAACCAAACTGTTTTGTTGTCCCTATTTTAACAGAAGTATAGTTCCTGCAACTATACTCTTATTTCAATGTACCCAAGGCTCGTGAGGGTTACAATATCCAGACACTGGCTATGAAACAATACTACAGCTGTGCTCGTAAGGCACCGAAACACCGTGGGGCAAAATTATTTTCGCGAAAAACACGGGTCCCTACTTTTATATTATACATTGGTCCTTATTGCTGAAACGACATATGCCTGCTCTGTGTTGGTAACCTAGTGAACTATGAGTACAGGACTTTCCCGACTTTGTGAACCTATGAAGATATATCACGACCTATGTTCAGTTAAGGCCTTGTTACGGAGTTTTGCTGTGATTTCGAAAATAATTTTTTATTGCTACCGAAAACTCATATCAAAATTTCGCTGCGCAGTTTTGACACTTATATGTTATAATTTGTAGCTGAATTTTTTTGTAGAATTATACTGAACTGTTTTTTTAGATTTCATTACCCAAAGTACCACGTTTTTCGTCGTGAAAATAAGCAAAAATGAAGGAAATTATTTTTTTTTTGCTGGCGAATGTTACATTATTTAAAAAAAACGCGTCCGCAGTATTGTGCATAGTGTGATTGCACATTGACTCAAATTTTTTCAAAACTTTTGGTTAAAAAATATTTGAGTTATTGGCACCAGTCTGGAAACAACTCGGGGACAAGCCCTTAACAGTGTGCTCCGTGAAGCAAGTGAAAACAAGCGGACAGAGAAGTGACTCGATATAACTGTTGAAGCGGGGAAGCAAGGTTCTCGTATGACCGCAGTCATGCACATACTTCACTAGTGTTCGACGTGTCGTGCTCGTTAAAGACGTCGCGAGAATACGCTGTGCCTTGTCGTAATTTGAGTTGTCATTACGCGGGAAGCAGGCAAGAGTCCCGTGTGCTCGTTAATTACATGGCGGCGAGTAATTGTTCCCTGCCTTCAATTAGAGACACGTTGTGTCTTTAGAGAGCTTGCTGGGTGTCATTGCTCCCCGAGGTAGCTCTCAGCTGAGGCCGTTATTTGCTCGCACATCTTCACTTCTTAGTAGAATATTCACTGTGCGTGCAGTGTCATAGCGTGGGTGGTACATTAGAGTCTTCAGTACAAGGTCTTGGTCTTAGATAGATAGAGAGAGATGTTGGTCAGCGCTTAGCAACAAGGTCTTCAGTGCTAGTGAGGGGTAACAAGAGGTGAGTATGGAGCGGTGTTGGAATGAAGGAGCGGGTGAAACGGGAGATCCCCGAGAAAATCCACCGGGCAACGGCATCACAACGACACGATTCCCACATGCGAAAATCTGGGAACCGACCGGGATCGCCTTAGTAAGAGGCGAATGGTCTGACAATTCGTCCACCGCGGCCCCTTTGGTCGTAGACGTTGCAACTTTGACAGTAAGGGTCGTATTAATAAAACTTTATGCTCTCCAAAGAAAATAGCTTTCTATGATCCGCCGGTATGTGGGACAGACAAACCAATCAGGGAAAACTAGCAATGTCCTAACACGACGGACCAACACGCCGGGTGAATCCTGCGTGGGCAAGTGAAGCTGAGAGAACATTCAATGACCAGTAAAATAATCCTTTCTTTGCAGACTTTCTATTAGTTTTATGCCTAGCCTGGTGGAAATAAAGTGCTCGTAAATAGTGGCAAGTATGAAACGTGCTAACAAATAGGTACAACGTGTAAAACTTACTGTGCTGAACATGTTATTTTTTAAATATTAACAGAGGTTAACAAACAATAGTTTTTCTTATTATTCACACAACACAATTCTCCGGAAACTGGCAGAGTGGCGGTGATGTAACCAAGACCACTCGTCTCTCATCACTTTGTTCCTGGCTCGATTCTCGGCGGGGTTAATGCTGACTTTTTTACTTTTTTTAAATATAGGTAAGAAAAGGGAAATTCGCACAAGTTCAATGACACTCGTGTTAGAATCCACTCTCCTATGCATAATCAAGACTGGTCTACGTGTTCATTGTGTGTCGCTGCAGTGAGTCGCAGTTACTGGACACATTGTCGGGTCTTGAGTATACACAGGTTAGTGTAATATAACATTCAGATTATTGAAGTCACAAAATATACCTTTTACCATCTATGTAAGCATTCGGAGGGGAGAGGGGTCCGTGGATTTCTAGCAGGACTCTAAGTTGCCTTGTCCTTCGCATTGTCTCTTTTCCATTGTAGGACCTCATTTGATGCCATCTGCCAAGATTTGGACCCGTTAGAAGTCTGTCACAATTGTGGTTAACATCCTCCCCCTCCCATTTTAATAACCTGTTTATTTCTGGAAACTGCACGAAAAAAATTATGTCACCCATAAAGTACTTTGTATTGAGATAAAAGGATATTTTTGAGCGCACAAAAAAAGTTTGATTGTTTCCACTGAAATATTGTCTCACCAAAAAATTTATTTGTGTTAAATACAAAATAACTTAGTTGTATCACTTCTTGAAAAAATATTCCTTCAGTGTCGTTACCAAGATAACTTCGTAAGAGTTCTGATGACTGTTAGAATTCTTTACGAAATACTACATTGGAATGTATAAGACATTATAGAATTTAAACATATAAATTAAGTTGAATTCATCCATCCCATGATGATTTGTAGACATACTGTACTATTACTAAAATAGTTTTGGAAATATTATCCTTGGAAATTTTTTTCATTATATTTATGAACATGCTACGCACTGCCATTTCATTTTTAGACGGCTGTAATATTTCCGTATGTCATATATGCATACGAGTAGAGGCACCTGGTTTTCGCAAATAGATTTTGGAAAAACATGTTTCAATGTCTTTCGTGCATAACTGTACATTTGCTTCGTTATTATTGGCTGCGTGTGTTTGTCCAGAGGCGACTCTCATTTAACTGTGCCAATAAGAATAAGGTTGTTGCGACACCACACGCCTGTGATTGGTGGATATAACCTCAACGACATTGGGAGTTAAAACATACTGACCATGAAGCACAGCTGCAGATGTGTGCATAAGACACTGAGAAGAGTTGACGCAAATATCATTCATGAAAAACTTTGGTTTATCTGTAGATCTATATGTTCCTTTCTAATATCTTTTGAACTTGCAGACACAATATCATCAAACTTGATATACGTATTCAACTTAGATAGCTCACTTGCCTTTCATATACTTATTTCCTACCTAGTGCTTGTTTCAAAATGGCGGCCATTTGAAAATTTCAAGCGTAGTGTCATATATCTGAAACCAATAACCTATAAATAGATACACTGGAAAATCGCGGGAATAGTTGACTGTTTGCTATAGGCTCCAACGTGATGTATATAACACTGAATGTTTTGTATCAACATTGGCTATAGTTTATTTGTAGCATTTTTTCTCTCTACAACAGGCCCAGTTAGAACTGCACAGCTTGGACACACGTGTGTGATTGGTACCAAAACTGTTCACACGTGTCACGGTTAATATAATACAGTTTATTGGAGACTCTCTTAAACATCTTCGCGATTTTCCAGTGTCTATAGCTATAAACACTTAATTTTAAATTTGGTTTTTTGTAATCTACGTATTTAAATTTGCGAAAGTGTATTAAAGTAGATCTACGATTTAAGAAGATATCACAACATAAAAATATTTTGTGTAATATTTCGTGTACTACAGATACTACTACGGATTGCAACCAAATTGTATAGGCTTACTTTAACATCTTATCATTCTAGCTTTGATTTCGGAAGGGCTTCATTGTAAGTATGAAGTTTTGGAAGAAGGCACGACGTGAATAAATAAAGATTTTGTCACATTCCAATAACTACTGACCAACTGTCAGCAAATTTTATATTTTGATAGTTCACAACACAATTTGACAACAGTAGCAAAACATAAAAGTCATATTTCGTGAACAGCTGTACCGCATTTTTTTGCTTTGTTATTCGCTTTGAACATTATTTTAGGTTTATTTATTGTGTTTTGACATAATTCGCAGCATGATTATTCCATATTTAATTATTTTTGTGTTGAATGCAGATAAAATCACTTAGATTACCTTTATAATTTTTCTTGTTTCTTTCTTGGTATCTTGAAACAACACAGCACAAGAATGGCGTATGTCGGTAGTATTTCACTAAATCTGTTACCTCCACTGCAAGAATCTTTCAGAGACATTTGCCCCACGGTACACAAATATACTATACTTCAATAGTTCAGCAATAAAGTTTTTGAGTTTATTTTCATCAACATTGAAGATGTTTAGTTATATTAGTAATTTTCCAGACAGCACGTAAGCTTGCGGCAAGCCTGCAATTGTCTGGATTTAGGCTTGCCATATTTGGTAAGTTTGATTCAAGCTTGAGTCAAGCCTATTTTTGACAGTTGTATCCTGCCTTGTACGAGGCAAGCTTGCTACAAGCTTGCAGCAACCTTGACTCAAGCTTTCCTCGCAATCTTGCTGCAGGCTTGTCGTATGAAGACTAGTTAGCTTGAATCAAGCTTGATTCAAGCTTATGGCTTGATATTACAAGCTTGCAGACTTGTCATGGCAAGAGCTTCAATCAAGCTTATTTTGCTATCAGGGTTATTTCATCTTTGTCTGGAGTGTCATCTGTCTCCAGAACTGGCTTTGTTCTTCCATCCAAGATCTTCCGTTCTGCTCAGTTCTATATACGTGAAAACTTTTTAATTACTATACTTTTTCCTTGGTAAATTATTTGGGATTGCAACCTGTTGGAATAAGGTCTCAATGAGATCACTTTATCCATTCGATAGTTTTCTACTTTACCCGGAGGTGTGTTTTATTCATCAAACCAAACTGAAGAAGTCAAATTTGGTGTTATTAAATAAAAATAGTAAATGGTTAGTAAAGAAAAGTGTCACTGTGTATGGACAATACTGTGAAGGTAATGCTACTGTGTATTTTTTGCAACTAGTTTTTTAAAAGGTTGTTTTTACAAGAACAATTGAGCATTTAAAATTCAGAAAATGTAAACCTTAAAATAAGTAAATACTAAATACAGACAAAGAACGGTTAATCTAGGTTTTTATTTTACATACAGTCTAGTTTAGTGATGTACGTAGCTATCCCCATAGTAAATTAACGTTTTCCAGAGAAAAAAAAAACTAATTTCATAAACAAATCAGAAGTTTTCAAATAAATGCAAGTAATAATGAAATGTTAAAAGCATGTGCTGCCACCTACTGAAGGTGCAGTTTTTAACTGAATATGTTTATTTATGTACGTTGCTAAATAATTCACGGCTTCCCAGACCACAGTAGAGCTACTCATACAGCATGGTTTATGATTTTTAACTGGCATTTGTATATATTTAAACATTTAGGTAACGTGCCTTGGGAGGTATGAAAAAAATGCATTTTTTTAGAGAATTAACAGGTTATGAAGCTGTATTCATAACCACCACTTAGCATACGTGCGTGTAAAAGTATAAACACTGAGTGTACGTGCTAGCATTCACGTCCTCGCGTAGCGTGCCTACAGTACGTAACAGAACTGATCAACTTTCTACTTTGTACGTACGCGAAGTGTTGGTTGTGAATGCAGGTTGTGCACACGTAAGACTCAGTTAAGTATTAAATTATATTGAGAAATTATTTATCTTGTGGTCATAACTATTTTTATTCGGTTTTTTAAATAAAAATAAATTACGATCATCTGTTGCCGACATTTTGTAATGAAATAAACATTTTCCAAGCATGTCTAGATAACATTTTGTTGTGAATCCAATATATAATACTTAACGTACGTGCGTGTGTTCGTACGTACCGTAAACCAGGGTTACTTTGACCTAGCGGGGTAACTTTGACAACTCAAAATTTTGGTTTTTATGTTATCCAATGACGAAAGTTTCAAGCATTAGCTATAATAATAAAAGGAATTATTTAAAATACTCGGCTCAGATTATCTGTTTATTTACCAGGTAACCAAAAAACTAATATGTTAAATTGTCAAAGTAACACCGGAAATGGTCAAAGTAACCTCGGTTTACGGTTCGTTAAGTTTGGTTGTGAATCCGGCTTTTACCTTATCTAAGTTATTGCCCTCAAAATTGACAGATTGTCTGTCAGTGAAAGTAACTGTTATCAGTTTCCAGTTGAACCACGCTTTTAATTCTGTCTGCAATGAAACTTGTAGTTTTGTGTACTTGAACTCGCCTGATATTCGCTGGCGGGCGTACAGTCGCTACCAACTTTCCCCAAGTTATCTTCCCTCGTCTTGGAAGAGCTTTCTTCCTCTGCCTGCTGTGTCCGTTATTAGTCAAGAAGTACACGACCTGTGTGCCTCATCAGACTCCCCCCCTCCCCCCAACATCCCCTCATCCTCCTGCCACCTTCAGGAAACCCACAATTTCATTTCCAGGACACATCCATTGCTGCCCGGCCAAGTTTTCCAGATGAGTTTTGCTTCGCGAACTGAAAACCAAAAACATAATCAGGGTCTGGAGAAAGATCCCCTTTTCATCTTTCTCACTTTTTTTCCTTGACACGCCTCCTTTTTCATTAATTCTCTCTTCTCCGTATTTTCCCTCCTTCCTCGTCACTTTCTTTGCTTCCTACGTTGCCTTCTACGTAGATGCGACCACGTAAGACAGCTTGGAAGTCGGCAGGAAGGGCCGTGTCAATATTCGGTCACATCATTTTAGCGCTCTGGGATTTTATATTAACAGCTTCCTCAGAAACAGTTTCTTCACTAACAAAACAATTATTAACTTAACTATTCGAATAAAACAAAAATACTTTTACATGATATAATTCATTTTAAATATGTAAAAGGACGTATCACAACTAATTTATCAAAGATTTACAAGAAATTTCTTTAGTATTTACAGGAACAGTAAAATCTACTTATACTCACAAACAAATGTTCAATGTATTGGAGCAACTTTTGTGTAAATATTCCGACAACTGCTTGCTGTATAACAAATAGTTTTTGGGAGTTTAGTTCCAATAAGTAATGTACTATAAAAGTATAAAATATTTTCTAAAACATGACATGACACTGAACAATTTTGTTTTGTGGCAATCAAACAATCCGTTCATAAACATCAATAATTTAAATATTATGATATTCGTATAGCACTAACTTACTGAAAAGAAAATTTGTAAGTTCACGATTTTTGCTTGCCAGATTTTACGCACACACACAAACATATATATATATATATATATATATATATATATATATATATATATATATATATATATATATATTTAGGCAGTCACATGACTTATTCCTTAAATAATTTGGACGGTAACGTAACATAATGGTCATATTCCCCAAGTTGTCAGATTATTTTTAAAATGACAAATAGATAGAGCCAGTGATTTTTTGTGGAAATAATGTTGCCCCAGTTTGTTTCATTGCCTCACGTTCACATCTGCAGCTCAACTTCGTGATTATTGGCAGATTTTAAGGCGTTACTCAATTGACTGAGCCAATCAATCCAACCAATGTCAACGAAGCATAGCTGCAGGTGTCCACGTAAGGTAATGAAACAATGCGGTGTAAAAATCTTTTCGCAAAAACTTCCAGTCTCTACATAAGTGATAGAGGTAGCGTGGGAGTTTGTGTTTTCATGCAGGTCTGCTATTGGTTCACAGTCCTCAAGGAAGAGATTCAGCAACAATGGCTCAATTGCTAAAGTAACTAACGCGTATAGGGGTTAGCAATCTAACATAGTACCACATGAATCCGCGATATTTTCGTATCTCTAGCTATCAGTAACTTAATGCATAAATCGCGTTACCTTGATAAAACATTCTGATGATATAAGCGGTTCAAGACAATGTGAGTACTAAGAAAATTACTGCTATATTTCCTTTTTAAACCAATTCATATCTTTCCGCGCTCAAAGGCTAACTAAAGTAAATGTCTTGCAACTGTTCTGGACACGCCACTAAATATTTGCACTGTTATGAAAAATTGTGCAATCGGTTGGGACCAACAGAGTTTGATAAAAAAATATTAATTATGTCAAACACAAATACGTCAATTAAGTTGCATTTGAAATGGCACATACGGGTAACTACATACGCAATATGCTACCAACCATATAAGCAGTAACGACTAGTGATATTTTCCAACGGTTGAATCTTTAGTGCTTACTAAATCCTGAGCGGCCAATAAAGAATCTGTGTAAATAATGTCCTTTGGGTGCCATAAACATAACATATCACCAATTTTTAAAGTCAATACATAATTCGCTACTGTACAAGTTTTATCAGTTTATTACCACTAACACGCTGTGCTATTTCACCTCACGTCCATGTTATTATGTGTAGTTCAAAATATTAGAAATATTTTTATGGGTTACAGTATGTGGTATGGCTAGCATGTTTTATATTCTAACCTGCATATAAATTAACCTAAAATAGTTTTGCACAGCAAAATGCAGGACCATACAGTGTATATACTGCCTTCTGCAAACATGTGTAAACTCTTCATCGCAAACTTCGCAGTGATATAGTTCTCATCAATGCAGGAGAGGCGAGGTCTTACTACTAAGACTTAGTGAGTTTCTTCGCCCGCACGTCAGCCAATGGCACTAAGCCTTCAACCAAGGAGGGCTGAGCTGGAAGAACTTTATATATGGGTTCCCCGCCTTCAATTTGCCGAGAAATGAGGGAAAGGCTTCGAAATGAAGGCAATCCTGCAGGAGAAGAACTGGCTAAAGGATAGTTTATTCAGGTAAATGATGAGAAATTACACCTCAAAAAGTTTTCTACAAACGGGAAGTTTGAGTATTTGCTGGATTTTATATCTGTATTTTTTTTATAAAAACTCAACATATTTGTTACACATGTGATTGCAAGCTGTACAAAAATATGCTCCTAAATGTACAAATGTAAATTAAATCCGAACAGACACAAACTAATTTATTTTATTAAGTGTTGCAATCGTGCAAGGTTTCGGAATTAACTGTACTTAATCCTAGGTGGCATCTTGTAATCAATAAACCAGGCTGCAGTGGCTAGGTTATGTTAGTATTGACTAATAATGAAACAAAGTGCAAAAACTAACACATAGAACTGTAGTGGCGATTATAGTGGGATTAATACTGAGAGTGTTGACGTTGTATTATTAAACTCGCGTCTCTGTGACTTTTTAATGTAGTGTCTGTTAAATAAGAATTTGGAAACAGAGACACGGCTTTGCCCTCAGAACCCATAATCTTTTAAATTCGCGAGTTAAATTATATCAACCATCGTAACAAATATTTTTAATTAATCGAGAAGATACTTACTTATGGCTGCATACAGTTAAGTTAAAAATTCCCATGACATGAAACACGTCGTCGGTCGTAAGCTAAGTGAGTGAATGAATCATATCAGTTGCTCCGTCACTGCTTGCAAGAAAATAAACAAATTAAATGTAGGTACAATTTAACATGTTGGCATTTGCTGTACATGTAGGGCATACTTAGCATAACTTATTAAAATATAAGAAATTTATTATTTATGCACAAAACTACAACAATATTGTTCATAATACCTTAGTTACGTTTCTAGTAGATGAGTATACACTCAAAAAAAATTTGTAAAATATACAAGGATATTCTTTGTACTTTTACAACTCCTTGTAAAAGTACAAAGAATATCCTTGTAAAATCATTAGTTTATGAAGTTACAAAGGTAAAGTTTGTAATACTACAAAGGAATTCCTTGTACCTATACCGACAGTACCAGCACTGTAAATTATTTTGTAAAATATGACAAGGCACTTCTTCGTAGTTGTACAAATTTTTGTAAATGTTGAAAATATTCCTTGTAAAATTATTAGTTTATAACGTTTAACGGATTTTGTTTGCAAAAAAAAAAAATAGAAAAAAATGTGTTGCCTACAAAAATCGTAAGTTCGTCGGAAATTACTTATGCAAAGATAACAACCTCTGAAAAGTGTTTTCTGGAGTAAAGTGAATATTTGTATTAATTGCGTGGTTTAAAAGGAAGAATTATTACTGAACTTTACATTGAATGTATACAAATAAATAAAGACTGGCCGGTACGTGTCGCAGTGATCTAGGGGTTAGATGCGTAGATTCTAAGTGTGGGGAGAGTGGTTCGAAATTTAGCGCCTTCCGAGATTTTTTATTTTTTTTATTTTTTCACAATAATCTCTTGTATACGTCCTTTATTCAAAAATTATTTGATAAATAAGTTCAGTGTTATTTATGAAGTACAATGAACATTTAAATTAATTTTTTTCCTTATTGAAAGTTCAGCTACAAGGCTAGTCCTTGTAATTTTACAAACATATACATTGTATTTAATTACAAAGATAACCATTGTAGTTTTACAAGGAATTTATTTGGCAACTGGGTTTCCAAGGCTTTTCTTTGTAAAAGTACAAAAATATTTTTACAGTGTATGGTTTGATTGGTCACGGCAAAATAAAACTAAAACAATGAACATCAGAGGACTTTACGGATCTATTTAGGTAAGTATTTAAAATTCTTACTTCACCTCAGTAAACTGAAGCCATAAACCTCCAAATTCTTGTGGTCGACGTAACAACATAAATAAGAGTCTCGTAACGATTCAAAGCTTGAGTTTGCGGGTAACGTCACGCCCTTCTTGTAGAAAGACAACCAGGATCTCTGACAGCTTGCATCCCGCTGCCAACGCTGTTCAGAAGTTTTTTTATGTAAAGGCCTACTATTTGTCAACACTGGTAAATGTTTTCGTACCTAACCAACACGATGCAAGATTTAATATACGTATCGTGGTCGCTATGAATACCCAATTTTCGAGAGTAGATTGTTGTTCCAATGCCTTATGTGCACATCTGCAGCTTTCCTTCGTGATCAGTGATTGTATTGTCTTAACTGTCAGTGTACTGGGGTCAGTGACGGCTCGTGGCTTGTTGCCAGGTGGGGTTGCAGATAGTCGGAACTGTACACTCTTGATGAACGCGCCGTAGACCAACGACCATGAAATATTTGCCGGCTACTAGATGTGTTGTGACCACTCAGTAGTAAGGGGCACCTGCACATCAGCGTGTCAGTGGCTGTAGAGTCAACCAGCGCACAACCATGTACAGCTCTTGGCAACTGCAGCCCTACCTGGCAACAACCCACGAGCCGCCACTGCTTAGGGTTCTACCACACTCTAAATATGAATTAGTGAATATTCACTGATTCACGCTGATGGATGGAGCGGTTTCAACAATTTGAATCAGTGAAAATAGTCACGGTTTAATTTGTGAATATTCACTGATTTTCTTTAAGAGTGGCAACATCTCACAAGTGAATCAGTGTATATTCACTGATTCTTCCAGTTGTTTTCAAAGAACAGTTTTTACTTATTGAATCAGTGAAAAATTACTGGAAAATCTGTGGACATTCAGTAATTAACTTGTGGAATGTTGGCACTCTTTATCAGAATCTGTGAATAGTCACCGATTTTACTGTGGTTTCTCACTGATTCAGTTTGTTGAAACTGCTCCATCCATCGGCGTGAATCAGTGAATATTCACTAATTCAGATTTAGAGTGCAGCAAATCACAGACCGGTATTGTCTCAGTAACCTTGCTCTCACTGACCCAGTCAAATATGTGACGTCTAAAACATTGCAAATTACCATTACGCACCACGCAAGTCAATGAAACTAGCCAGTACAAAATTATTTATACCAAACATCAGTGGCTCTTCATATTTACGTCACAAAGAACCCGGCATGTGGTTTACTAATTTAAAAAACTATTTCGAAACAGAGACTCTGGGCGTCAAATTATTTCATGGCTGCAACACTTTGAACTAACGGATTTATGTGACGGAATAGGTCAGTGACATAACATTAATTAAAAAGTCGTTGAGTTTGCGAGCGTGTTAAACAAAGTAGGCTACCGAAAGTCAAAAAATCCGGAATTCCCGAAGTTAGTAGTAAAATAACGGCTGGATCTTAATTAAGAGTATTTGGCGTATAAGGTTCCTGAGATAAATCATCATCCATTAAACAGTCACTCATGAAGTTTGCACTTGTGTGTTTGCGCAATGTCATTACCAACTGTTGAATAATAATACTGTACTGCTGTTTGCCGCGGGATCAATTAACATATCATGAATGCAGATCAAAGAAGGGAGCGTTAATACGCATGCAGTGTTCTTCACTTTAGATGTAGATAAAGAAACATTCGTTGTTTTGCATTACGATTCATTTGCAGAATCACTGTTTAGTGAGTTAACAGATATCACCACACGGAATAAAATACGTGCAAAAATACGGATAAATACCGCACGTGCTCTTCAACTCCTACAATGAATATATCAAGCAATGCGGATCTGAAACGATATCGACAGATAAAACACTTCCATTTTTTTAGAGCAAGGTTGCTCAGAACGAAGGATTTGATTGGTTGATCTACGCTGATCACGTGACGTTAGAGAAGGGCGTAAAACAGAGTTGACATGTGGGTGATTAATATAGCGAGGCGGGAGTGTTATGTGTATTCACCTGGCGACAGCCTAGACTTCTCTGTCCTATACACTGACCACTGTCGATTATCCATAGATAAGGACCATGGTTTTTCGCGAAAAGAATTTTGCCCCACTTTGTTTCAGGGCCTCACGTGCACATCTGCAATTCTGCTTCATGATTAATGGCCGCGTGTCTATATGAAGAGCCGTATCTCATTTGTCTGAGACAATTGCAATAAAGTCTCTGCAATACATCACGGCTGTGATTTGCCGGTAGAATACCAAGGCTTGTGACAGTTAAAATATCCAGTCACTGACCATGAAGCAGAACTGCAGGTGTGCACGTAAGGCACTGAAACAAAGTGGGGCAAAATTATTTTCGAGAAAAACCAGGGTCCCTATCCATAGAGCCACTGAGTTGTGGTGTAAAGTATCTCGTACTAACTGTTTCACTGCTTTATGTACACACCTGTAGCTCTGCTTCGTGGTCAGCGATTGGATGTTTTATCTTCACTTGTCTTGGTTCTGATTGGCGCAGTCAAATAAGTGACGCTTCTACATGGAGGCACGCTGCCAATAACAATCAAGCAAAGCTGCAGATGTGCACATAAGGTAATGAAACAAAATGACGCAAACATATTTCCGCCACAAACTCGTCTCTCTACCGGCGTGGAAATATTTGGCTAATATATAATGAAAGTTTTATCCTGCGGTTACAATGCCAGACTTGACTGTTTAGGATAAAACATACGAGTGACTTGAAGTGCGGAAGAAGCAGCGGTGGTTCGACTTTGTATGAAGACGTTCCATTACTTCAACTACTTAATTACACAATGAAACTTGTGGAAGCGGTTCATGGACCGTGAGAACAAACTGCATGGCGGAGACAGTGACAATTGCGCTCTGAGGTTCCCATTGCACTTTCTGCAATTTCAGTATGAAGTGCACAGTTTTTAATTAACACATTCGTCACTAAGTTGGTAAATGGTACCGCTGATGAGTAGGTAGAGGAAAACTTTGCAAACTGTCACTTTTCCTATTGGATCAGAGATGTATTAGAGACACCATGAAGAACTTGTAGACAATAGCAGACCAGCGAGAGACCTAGGATATTATTCCGTGCTTCCTGAAGTAAAGTTTGACTCACTTCAGTAGCGTCAAATGGGAAAACATACAGACTTTCCCGAAAGTACCGCATCATAGGAACATCTTACGTGATCTCCGAATTAAAATCAGTGTTGTATGTTGCATGGGGAAATCTGAAATCTAATGATTACAGCGAAATAAGTCACGAATGCAATAAAATACTTTACGTGTTATAACTATATACATGCAAAATTCGCAGTATTATTTGGTGACTTAGACTCCGCTGACCTGTACATACTCGAGCACAACCTGCGAATGTATTACTCAACAGTCTACGTACTTGTTGCTTTACATGCGATTAGTCATTTCGCTGCAAACCTCTTGGTATTGGCTGAGAGTTTTCCCCGTTACAATCCACGATGTTGTATAGGTTAGTGGAAGACGTCGCGTGAACGTATAGCAGCTTGCAGTCTACTCTGTTGTCAGAAATAACGCGATATTAGCATGTCTGTAATTGTAACCAAATGTTCGCAAGTGATTTACAAAGGTGTAAATTTTATGTCAAAGTACAAGACATTTGACAGCACAGATGAAAGCAAAGTGTGGCGAATATTCTCGTGCACGTGTATAGGAGGGTGGAGTTACGCCCTTGTTGCATGGGGCGGGGTGCGGTAAAGGGCAGGCCGGAGGTCGAGAGAAGCCACGCTCGATGTAATTTTCGATTCGAGGCACGAAGTGCGCGGTAGGACTAAAGAAGGAGAGGGAAGGGGGGAGGAGGAGGGCCTAACTAAGACAGTTGCTTTAATTAAAGATCTGGCGGGCGAAGCCGGAGGTTCGCGTTGGAAATGAAAGAGAGCCACGGTAGAGAGAGAGATAGAGCACAGAGTTTGAGGAGGCGAGCAGCGTGGTTGGTCTCTGATAACCTCTACAGATACGGCTGCTGGGCGGAATACGCCCCCCTCCCCCCGCCTTCTATTCCCTTATAGCACCACAAATACCTCCCGTACGCCCACCTGTTACTATCCGTGGTAAACAACAGCCGCACAGATTACAGCCAACCACCGTCGTGCGCAGAGCGGCGGGCGCATTAAAACATTATTACCTCTTCTGAAAGAAAATAAAAGCCCCTGCGAGATAGGCCGCGCGCTCTACCACCGTGGCGAACATGGTCTACAGCGAAGAGGAGCCTATTTTGATCATCATTTCGGACAATTTGGCTCTTGGAAAAAAATGCAGTAGGGTTCGCTGACCCTAACTGGTGTACGTTCTCCTGATTGTCCCGCATCGAGTACTTTCTCATTGCCAAACTGTAAGCATGTATTTGAAAAACCCGATGTAAAGCGAAATAAACTAAATGATACGTGACTGGATTTATTTGCTTGGACATACTCCATTGCGAAATAAACGACTGTCAAAAGAAAACTAAAAATAAGACAAGAAAACATAAATAAGCAGAGTATGCTTTAGTCATCGGGATACATACACAACATGAAATTCTCAAAACTGATATCTGGTCAGATAGAACAAGGAACAAAACGGAAAATAAAATAAATAACAAAAATATAAAAAAGAAACCTAAGTTGACATGCGACACAATTATGAGACGAAACAGAAACACAAACAGAAAAAACAACAAACGACACAACGATGAGACGAAACAAAACACTGTTTGTGTCCGACATCTTTGTGTTTCTGTTTCGTCTCATCATTGTGTCGCATGTCAACTTGGTTTCTCTTTTATATTTTTGTCATTTCTTTCATTTTCTGTTTTGTTCCTTGTTTTATCTGACCAGATTTCAGTTTTGAGAATTTCATGTTGTGTATGTATCCTGATGACTAAAGCATACTCTGCTTATTGATGTTTTCTTGTCCTATTTTTAGTTTTCTTTTGACAGTCTTTTATTTCGCAATGGAGTATGTCCAAGCAAATAAATCCAGTCATGCACTCACATTGCACAGTTCTTTCAAAGATCGTATAAATGACACGTGTTTGAAGTTTATTTTGACCGGAAATGTACAGAAGGAAGTATTGGTTAGTTGAAACATGTACAGACAAATCTTCACATCCATCACTGGACTGTATAGCAACATGAGGTGCATATTATCACACTAACATTAGAGTAGTGTGGTTGTGCTTACACGTAGTTACTTCCTTGATGGGTTTACAATGTTCAATACACAAGCATTACTGTATTAACTAAGTAGTAGAACTAAAAAATATATACTGCTTTGGTTCAAATCGAAGACTAAAATATTAATATAGGCCTACTGCTTATTTTTTCCCTGAATCGTATGACAAACCGTTAAGAAAAGAAGGGTTGATTTAATCTCAAGAGACTTTTTGAAACTCTTCTCAAAACTATGGTTTTATTTTAATCTTCGAAACACAATCAAGACTGTGTATTTTTATGGTAAGAAATGTATTTTCACAGCGTAATTGAAGTTATGTATTGTGAATGTTAGTAGAGCATTGTTATTTAGTACCATAATTGTTATTTCCTCTTATTTTACTGCAGTATTTAATCCACGGAGTTTGGAATAATTTATACCACCTGCAACACAAAACTCAAAGTGCAATCGTACTGGTTGAACTCAGGCAGTAGTGCAAGCTGAATTTTTTCGACTCTAACGCGTATTTTTTAACGCTAAAGTATTTAACTAAGGAAATCCCTTAGTTCTGCGTCAGAGTCATCCAATATGTGTCACATAAGTATAGACATGCATGTGACGTTGCTTTCTGGTAACAGACGAGACTGCAAGATGTTCGCTCCCTCGACGTCTTCCATTAGCATACATCATCTTGGCTTGAAGCGTAACAACGGCAAATCTTCAGGAAAAGAAAAACTCGATAATTCAATGACCTGCGTGTTATAACTCATTGTCCCATGTTTACTCAAGCCACGACTAATAGTTCATTGGCTGTTGTTGCAGCGAGTTGCAGCTGGTAGACAAATGGTCGCGACTTGGGTTTGCATAGAACAGTTGATCCTAATATGCATGTAGTTGAACCCGGGAACCGTTCCTTTCCCTACCAATAACGTCACAAATGCACCGGTCAATGAAGCCTAGTCTGATCCAAAATAATATCGCAAATATAGCATGTGCGTACGCACAAGACGTGGACCAACTGCGGAAGTGGCTAAGGCATTCGTGTGCTTGGAGTCTATATTGTCATCGATAAAATATGCAACTTATTCAGGGGACCATACCTAATAAAGTTTGTAGACCCCTGTGTTGTAGTGAGAAATGTCTTGGACCGTGACAGCGCCACAGACGAGGAAAGTCTGTGGGTAACACTTGCTGGCGTGGGTGGCAGAGCTTCCTGCAGATAACCAGACTCTGTGAAAATTACAGAGCTTGACACTCTTGTAACTGGCATCGCGTGCGAGTAGCTAGAGATGATTAAAACAGTCGCCTTGAGTACTGTTAACAATTTGAGGTCGGCTCCTATCTATACTAGCTCTTAATATAAAATAGAAACCACTCTTCTAACACAGACATACGTTTGCAGGACCATAGGTCTGTGATCTCTGTACTCTCGCCCACTACACTCTAAATCTGAATTAGTGAATATTCACTGATTCACGCCGATGGATGGAGCAGTTCAAACAAATTGAATCAGTGAGAAACCACTGTGAAATCTGTGACTATTAACTGATTCTGATAAATAGTGCCAACATTTCACAAGTTAATTAGTGAAGGTCCACAGATTTCGAGTAATTTTTCACTGATTCAAAAAACGAAAACTGTTCTTTGAAAACAACAGGAAAAAAACTGTGAATATTCACTGATTCACTTGTGAGATGTTGGCACTCTTAAAGAAATCAGTGAATATTCACTAATTAAACAGTGACTATTTTCACTAAATCAAATCGTTGAAACTGCTCCGTTCATCAGTGTGAATCAGTGAATATTCACTAATTAAGATTTAGAGTGTAGCCTTTTGCTGGTTCTCATCACATTGTAAATACCTACTGTACTATACAATGTTCATTATTGGCTGGCTGTCAACCAATGGATGGGTGAGCTGCCCGTTGCCTGATAAAAGAGTCTTAACTTATATAGAAACAACAATTTCGTTTCAGTGCCTTACGTGCACATCGAAAATTTTGCTTTATGTTTATTGACAGTGCGTGTTAGTCAGACACGTTTCTCATTTGACAGAACCAGTCATAATATGGTTTTTGTGACACAATACGTCTGTGATTTGTAGAACCCTAATTAAACTGATATTTATAACGTACAATCACTGAACATGAAGCAGCACTGCAGATGGACACGTAAGACGTTTAAACCAAGTGGTGCAAAAATGTTCCACCCTAAAGCAGTGTCTTCATGTATTCTAGCCTATAAAGACCTGAAAAATTTGCGTATCCTTTTGGGTACAAACTATAATAAGAACCTATTAGCTCTTGTCACTCTGGCAATATATTGTTCCTTGATGTACTTGACACATCCTGGAAGGGTTGAGGCAGTAATAAGAAGCAACTAAATGAATGTCCAAATAATCAAATATGTTTTATCACTAGGGATGTGAAAAATTCGTGTATTATTTTAGACACAAGCCAGAAGTCAAGCGACTGAAAGTTCATGTCGCTTTCGCAATGGTCCCTATATTATTTGGCAACTCCTGGAGCGCATCAAGCCAATGATAAAGAAGCACTTAAACGCAGTGCCAGTCGTGTTGAATAGCTATGTCAGCGAGCAGCCAATGAACAGCTGTTGTCTGCTTCGGTAAACATATGTCCTTGGAGGCTGGACTACACGTCATCCCAGTCTCAGTTATCTCTGTTTCAACAAGCAGAGAGTGAACAGTTTCCGCCTACTTAACGACACATATATTCGTGGAGAGTCAAAGAAGTAGCCAATTGTTCAGTATCTGCTTACATAGGATACAAAACCCAGCACTCTAATGTATGGACAGTAAAAAAAAAAAAAATTGTAAATTTTCAAGGAAAATCTTATAAACTAATATCAGAACGTATTAAGTTAGGTAATAAAAGTAAGATTTCAGAAACCTTTTAAAGTGGTTACAAATACCTTTAAGACTAGTAAAATAAACGTTAATGAGCAAATTTTTCGATTTGAAACAAAATAAACCTAGGAGACCTGACAAATTTTACAAAACATTTTTTTTTTTTGGAAACTAGTTTCCAAAAATTTTTTTGTAACACTACAAAAAAGTGTTGTAAACTTAACCAGATATTGGCTGTAAATATACAAAATTTGTTTGTATAGTTACAGAAACGTTTGTAAATATACAAAGAAGTTTGTAAAAATACAAGTTTTTTTTGTAAATTTTACAAAAAAACTTTGTAGTGTTACCAAAAACTTTTTTGGAAACTGGTTTCCAAAAAACCTTATTGCAAAAGTACAAATTTTTTTACTGTGTGGGCTGTGACTACTATAGGTTTCAGCCATGAAGGTTCATTGGGAATCAGTTCTGAAGATAAATCATTCAAACCAAAATTATCCGACAGGAAATTTCTGGAATAACAAGTAATACTTTGTCCGTTTTTTTTTTTTACTTTTAACAGATACCGTAAAACTGGGTAAATAGGATCGCTGGGGTGAGTAGGATCAAAATATTTTGAACAAAATTACGAGTGCAATATTTGCTTTAGAAACTCTTTTTTTTTCTTGATTGGCAAATTAATGCTGTTGACAGGTAGTTTGAATGGAACGTAACTTTTAAAAATAAATGTTGTTGGCGAGAAATTTGTTTCAAATTTTGATTCCATTCACCCCACGGTGGTCCTATTCACCCCGTTTTATGATACCGTATAAAACGTAATGTATAAATTCACGTTTATTAAAAAACTATTAGTGAAAGTGTATTATTATTATATTTTTATAAATTTAGAAAATTAAGTTCTTGTAGCATATTTCAGAAGGTTCAGAGATCGGAACTATAGGTTTGGAGACAGGTGTTAAGGAGGCGGTTCACTAAAATTTTTAATTGTTTAGTTTTTTTTTCGATTGAGATATATTTTATTTTGTAAGAATATGCAGTGACTACTTTTTTAACTGTAACGAACATTTCATAATATAAATGGTATTTATACTATTGGAAATTAAAGTCAAAACTCTGCATAAAAACACTTTATGCAATAAAGGAAAACCAACGTACTTATCGCAATGAAAAAATTCGCACTGAAGAACAGTGCCATAGACCACGACATGACATGTCTTCAAAACGCATAGACATTTTTTTTAAACTAACAAAACAGAAATTAAAAAACAATATTTTTTTTAAATGTTTAAAAATTACAAAAATCTAAGAAATGTGGTTTCTGTACATGTAATATCATGGTCTACGACACTGTCCTTCAGCATAATTTTTTTTTCATTTCGGTCAACGTAGGTCCAACGTTTGCCTCAAGGTTGTGACAACGTTGGAAATATTTTATTAGCCTGACACCAAAATGACACTCTGGCATACGTTGGCCCAACACTGGTTTTATAGTTGGATGCCAACCCGATAACAACATTCATCCAGCAACGACCCAACATTAACATAATGGGTTGAACCAATGTCAAAATGTTGCGTGAGCCTACGTTGGCCCAACGTTAGTTTATGTTCGATACTAATATATTTGCTACAAATTACCAACGGTACATGTTATGAGCATTTAAGTGCTGGTATTACGTCAAATACATGCATACGGCCAACAATATATTTACGTCGGGCCAGCATTGTGGAAACGTTGGATGAACAGAATGTTGAAAAAATGTACTCTAAAAAAGTAAATTTAAACCGAATATATGTAGTTATCTTATTTTTAGAGCTCTCATGTACAGCACAAATTACCGAAGTGCATGAAAAAAATCCACTAGAAGTGCACTAGTTTTGATTCCATGCCCCTTACAATGTACGGAAGACTCGTACTTTACGACCCATTACCTTACCAGTTACTATACGATGTCAAATTAACAGGAACAGTGTTTACTTTACTATCTTAGCTAAGCAATCGGTAAGAATGATAACTTGAACTCCAATTATTTTTAAACAATACATTTTATAAGTTACTAGCTGACCCGATAGACGTTGTCCTGTCTTAACGATGACTATTGAAATCGAATTGTTATAATTAATGTTATAATTATAAGTGTTTGTGGCATCAATCTTGGAAATCCATGTTTTTCACATGTCCAGTTATATGTCGCCTTTCCCGTGTCGGAATACCAACAAAACTATTTATATACTAAGAATATTGTATATCATAAAGCATTAGAATAACAAACACAATTTTTTTATTAATTATAACAATTCTATTTCAATATTCATCGTTAAGACAGGAAGCATGCAGACAAAATTATGGAAAACAATGTTCGTATTTGTTTAGTATTTGACGAAATTATAGCATCCTCAAGGCGTAATGGCTCTGAACTAACCGTGATATACACTAAGAAATTCAGTTTTCTTTCTTTATTTTTTATCAATAAAATAACTCCGATCGAAGCATTTGTTTTAAACGATATTCAGATTTTTTACATCTCCTTTGTAAAATGTTTATATTGTCCAAAGCGCTAAGGTTAAATTAGAAATAATATTATATTGTTGTTAAGTATTATTAAATAGGTGTTCTCAAATTTTCTAATTTTCCGCGAAATTTTTTAAATTCTTTCTTTCATAAGAACCTTCTCCCGACAATAACAAACACAACAAAAAAAAGTGAAATCGGTCCAGCCGTTCACGCGTGATGGCGTGGCCAAGGGAAATAGGGATTCATATATATATCTGTAAAACGTCTTATATTTCTACACTTAACACATTGCATCCAATAAAATAATTATAGTTTTTCAGGCACTTTGCCACTTTAATTTCTTTATCATTCAGTTATTGTGTATGCTCTCAGTGCTGTGTCATACACATCCTCGTTACTCGTAAGTAGAGCAATTTTCCTCTCTGAATTACGAGCAAACTATCACATAAGTCTACCCGAGTAGCATCTTTTATGGTCTAAAATAGACTCAATTTGGTTAAAGTGCTGGGAAATATTAGATGCCGACGTTTGACTTTCCAAATTACCCAACAAATATTCTTATCTTTATCAAATTTATGGCATACAACGTTATGCCAACAGTTTGTTTTTACAACACGTAACCCACCAATAACCAATTAATTAAAAAATTAGATATATAGTGTCTGTGCAAAAATCAAATAAGCAAAGATAGAAAATTACATTTCTTTTACAAAAAAAAAAAAGTTAAATGTTAACAAAATTATTATTTCACAACATTGGACCAACACATAAGATCGCAATAAAAACCTACGACGTGTAACCACTACCTTGCTGTAAACATTAACAAAAATAATTTTAAGGTTCAGAACATGGTTGTTTTAATACGATGATTATAAAACATTTATACTTTAAGTAATTGGGTACAAATTAGTTTACCTTTCCGTTTTAAATTTGTATTTCTGTTATAGAGAGTCTGTCAGTTTTAAAATGTTGGGTCTGAATAAAAATATGTATTGCTACCAAAATATTCCGAATGTTCAAAAAAATAACTTCCAACGTTAAAGTCTAGACAATTATTCATAACATATGCCATTGAATCCTCTTTTCAATTTTTAGTAATTTTTTTTTGTCTAATGGCATTACGTTGATGTTTTAAAGTTGTCGCAACATAAACTTTCATACTAAATGCCAACAGTATGATCGCCAACTTGTCAATCAACCATTTTAATTGTTCAGAAACTTTCTCTTCTAATGCTAAATTCTTTAGAATACTTCATAGCTTGTGAGATTGTGAAAAACATATTTCTATTTTCTATTTCCAATGTTATTTTGTTTGTCAAAGAAAAAATGCTGTCTTTATAACATTAGCTGAACAAACAAATGTACACCAAAAGCCAAACTTGTTGCCAACGTTCAACCAACCATTTAAATTTTCTGAAAAATTATTTATCGTTTTATTTGCAGTGCTGATAAATTCCATACAAATATCGTTTTATAAAATTTACGTTGCTTACGTTGTATTTATGTAAGTGTTCCAACACAACATGACCAACAGTTCCAAATGATTTCCAACCGTTGGCCCAACGTATGTTGCTACTGGGAATAACTGCTAGTAACTAATGGTTGTTCTTCCAACATTTTTCATTCATTCTATTAATAAGTAGGTAATAAACAACGGTTTTCATACCAACATTTACCAACCATTCTTCCAACGAATAAATAATTATTATGAACCACATTTTAACAATTTTCTTTTAATTAAGAAGTGAAGGTATGTGTTCTATGAAATGTTAAAATTATATATATTTTAAAATGAATTTAGTTGTAATTCGATAGAAAAGTACGTATTCAAATCTGGTAATAGCCAACCGTTATCTTTCTTACATTTACCCAACACTCCTCCAACGACTAAAAAAGTTAGCATTAACTGTATTTTAACAATTCTCTTTTAGTAAACATTGTATTATATTAATTAAATGTTATTGACTGTTCTTGCATTATTTTCTTAAATTTTTTAGGTTGGATATTAGTTGTAAAATAACGTTGAACCAACGTGTTCGTATACTCCAACAATCAATGGTCGTATTTACAACACTTTCCCATCATTACACCGACGAATAAAGAATTTCCAGAAACAATATTTGTGGCTAGTTTTTGAAGATAAATATGTTATTTTGTGTCTGTTATGACACATTTCATTACTAGTAAAATATAAAATGCATTAAGTTGGTTTTCAGTTGGAAAATAATGTTGGGCCATCGTTACTTTTATAGGAATTTTATAGGAGTATTCACAACCTATTTCCAATATTGCCAACCAAAAGCCAACCGTGGATTTAATGTATGGTTTACAATACAACATATTGCCAACCTTTCTAACCAACCTAACGTATGTTGCGTCCTTAAGGCTTGAACAGTGACAATTTTTTTGCTGAGTTTTAAGAGTTTTTCGTAGAAAACGTAATGAAACCACGAAATCAAGTGGAAAATAAATTTTGAACGCTTTTAGAACATAACTGTGAACATTGTAACATAAACTATTTAGCAATGCAAATAAAATTCATTCGGTTACGAATTAACTACTGAGCTGATGTTATCCAATCATAACATTTTTCGATCTGTACTGCGCTTGTACCTAGGTCAGTTCTTGAAATTACCAAGTAATGTTCTGGTTGCTCGGCGATATATTAAACTACCAATCACAAACCAGAGGCGAAGGTACACTACGAACATGCTCTTTGAATTATGCACTTAATTTTGACTGCGTACAGTGCCAATCATAATAGACTCAGCACGGGGGTAGCATAAGGTCTGAATGTTGGCGAGGGGAGTGAAGCCTAGAGGGGGGAGAGGTAACCACCAAATTTTCCAGCCGCCATACTGCTTTAACCTCAAAAGTACACATCAGACTGGTATTTTTATGGTAAATTAATGTATTATGCTCTTTAATTGATGTTTTAGGTTAAAAATTCTATATTTTAGCCCTGTTTACACACCTCCTAACTAATATTTCCTCAATTTTTAATAAGTCGGCCATATTGATACCAACCATGTCAAGCGTTGTTTGGTTACAATTCCCGGCGACATGCTCCATCTGGACCCTTCTAATATCGTTGTTACACACAGGCTATCGCAGACATTTTCTAATTAGGCGCCCGTAGGCATCTACGTGCCGGGAAGGGTGATACAGAATGAGGAGCTACAATTAAGAAGCGCCGGAATGAAAATGGTGGGGGTAACGGGAGATCCCCGAGAAAACTATCCGGATCGCCTAGGCGGGAGGTCTTAACCGTCTCCAGCCGCGGTTCCTTAACGTTTCTCACACCGTTAGGAAAATATCATCGAAATAAATAATAACTGGAAGTATAGAGCGTAGTTCTGGACCAGTTGTATGACAGTAGTGAAATCGCTCGGCTGTGGGTACAGCGCAACATAAATATAATCGACTGAGAACGAAGAACAAATGAACACTATAATTTAGTATAGTTAGTATGTTTGGGGTGAATGGGTTTGGTGTGTGTGTATGTGCAGATGACCACGTCCTACGACACAGCAACCTTTAACAAATATTTGTGGGTATCATATGAGCCAGGTGTGAAGAAGTGAAATAAAGATATGGCGACAGCACATCTCAGCCCAAGAAGTGTTTGGGTCATCAATGGCAGTGACATTTATTTATTTACGGTCTATAAATTGACGAATAACATATGTAATTAAGGACAGACTCGAAAGTAAAGGGTTACTAAATAGCAGGTGGTGCCGCATCCGGCCCCTCAAGTTTCAGACCGTTAACCCACAATTTAAAAAAAGGCGTCGAAGAAGAAATAAAGAGAGAAATACAGAAGGTAAATGAACGTATATGGTACTTTCGGAAGCCGTCTCATGAAGCTGTTTGTAATTAATTCCTCCTTAATGTTTTGAAGCTAATTACTGCCCTAATGATAGCGAAAGCCGGACGAGAGTCTCCAGTTGGTGTTTTTCGTTCTGTTCTTAATTACCCGGCGGCCAGTTCGTCGCTCTATCGTAAGAGAACACACAAAACATACTCGGCGAATAAAAGAATTGCTCCTTGAAATGACTTCTGATTAGTACTTTAAAGACTATTCCTGATCATTGCCCAAGTTACTCTTCAAATAAATGTATTTGCTCCTGAAGTATAAATTCTCGAATATGTAGTACCTGTGTCTAGCAAACGTGAAAATAATATATTCTTATTAACTCAACAGCGGTTAAGTTTTCAATTTTGAAAATATATGAGTAGGTTTCATATAATCCCGAAAATGATCATGACTGCTAGGGACAGGCAAAAGTCGCGTTATTATTTGAAGCAACTAAAATTCACTGTCCTGCACATGTCGGAGGACATCCTCTGTGATTCCATCGGCGACAAGACGGTATGTTACCTACAGCAGATTGGTCACTCTACTGTGGAATTCATAATTACTGGACAGAAGCATTCTATGTGACAGACAACAATATTTTCGATCAACGAAGATGTCGAATGAGCGTGCAGATCTTAGGAGCATAGAATGTTGCCAAAAAGTTAATCAAATTTCACGCAACTCTAATGATTGCCTCAAAATTCTGTGTGAGATATTCACACAGTTTTTGTCTGTAACACAGATAATTTGGCATACCACTGGTAGAAAGCCTACCAGAGTTGAATGTTGCACAGAACAGGAAGTGTGTCTTGTATGGTGAAGGCCAATAGGAGGAAGGTGGTGAGAGGTAATACACAGACAAATGATGATGTCTTCCTTAAAAAAGCGACTCTCTTCTTTAATCATGAAGAGTTCGAGTCATTTAACAGTAAAAGAGGAAATGTTATTAGAGAGTACCAACGTTTCGCCTCGCATTGCAGTAAAAATCTTCAGGATTGAATTATCAACCCAGTGGAAAGGCTAGCTCAATTTGTAGTGAGCCCATGGGTTAGCTGGCTTGACCAATCACAGGGGGTCCACTCCTGATTGGCTGAAGAGAAGGCTAATCACAGCAGGTCACTCCCCATTGGCTACAGTCGAAACGTCGGTAACCTGTGCCACTACGACGCGGCAGAAACTCGAAAGCCAAGATATTAATATCAGCAATGGCCGAAAAAGCCTACAAACATCTTTAAGTTTACATTTGTAATTAATAACAGATCCCTCAAATTAGAAACAAATTCTTTCTCGGGTATTTACTTAATCCAATACAGAACTACCGTAGCAGTTGTAACCAACGCAACCATGTTACTGTCAATAAATTGGGACACCTAGTTTTCGCGAAACCATTTTTGCACCCGTTTGTTTCAATTCCTTACGTAAATATCTACAGCTCTGCTTCATAGTTAAGTCGCAGCGTGTCTTTGTGTAGAGGCAAAAATTTGTTTTTGCTATAATCAGTTGTAATCTTAATTTATAAATTGAAGTGTCCTGACACACTCACTCACACATCAACGCACAGCCCAAACCGCTGGACCTATAACCATGAAATTTTGAGGGAAACTTTCCCTTGCCCCGTAGGCACCCATTAGAAATGGATTTTTCCAAATTCGACCTCTAAGGGAGTGAAAAGGGTGAAATGTATTTCCGAAGGAACGTCGATATAGCTCGAACCCGACGGTCTATCATCGTGATTTTTACTTTAATAGGACACTCATAAACATCCATATTAGCCAATTTTAGGATTTTTCGAAATTTGACTTTTAAAGGGGCGAAAAGACCTTGTGTTTCTGATTAACTATCGATATCTATCGAATCCTTCGGGACAAAGAGTTGGTATTCACTTCAAAATGTTGCTCACGTAAATACCCAAAAATTAGTTTTAGGGTTATTTGAAATTCGAACCGTGAGCAGTAAACAGGGGCAATTTTTTTTTTTTAAGGAATCGTCTATATCTTTGAAACACAATTGCCTATCGTGGTAATTTTTGCTTAAATTGATTATGTATACAAATGTCTATGACAGGACTCCAAGACGTTTCGAATTTCTTTAATTAAGGGGTGAAAATACGCGAAATCTGTTTTAGATTATCCCTCCATATCTACCGAACCACTCGAGATATCGAAGTGCGCTCTGCTTTAAACTGATAATTTTGTAAATATCCCAAGTACCAATAAAGCATATTTCCCGAATTCGGCCCTAAAGAGGTTAAAAAAAGGGTAACATATATTTTCGATTCACAATCGATATATATATATATATATATATATATATATATATATATATATATATATATATCGATTCCATTGTTTTCTTTAATAGAGACGTGACATTTGTTTAAGAATGGTGCTTACTCAAATACCTGAAAAGTAATTTCAGGAATTTTCGAAATTCGCCACCTAAGGAGGTGAATAGGGGTGGAAAGTGGTGAAAAGTGTTTTCAATTGATCGTCGATATATCTTGAACCCAGCGTAACATCGTCATGTTTTTCACGTTCAAGAGACACCAGTTAAGTAGTTTAAAATGCGATTTAAGGGTTTTCAAAATTCTGTATCTTAGGTGGTGAAAAGACCTGTCATGTGTTTAAGATTATCCCTTGATATCTGTCGAACACGTCGAGATATACAGTTAATTTTTGTTTCAAGATGATGATTACAAAAATTATCGCAAAATTGCTTTTTTTGGATTTTTCGAAATTTGAATTCTCAGTACTATGCAGGGTCTTATGTGTTTTTTTAATATATGATCGATTATGATTCGACTGAACGGGCTACCGTCGTGATTTGCACTTCAATTGGATACTGATACAAAATGTCTAGGATGTGAAACTAAAATATTTTGAAATTCGACCCCCAAAAGGGTGAAAAAGCGCAAAGTTTGTTTTCCATCAACCCATATCTATCTAACCAGTAGATATATTGAGGTGTTCTTCGCGTCAGAGTGATGCTTACTTTAGTATTTTAAAAATTATATATAATATTTTTTTAAATTTAAGACGTAACTTGATTGCTAAGAATAAAACTAGTTTTTTTGAACTTTCAAGACAGACGATCCGAAAAGCAAGTACGACCAGCGGGAAATAAATTATACAGGAGTTTGCGCTACAGAAACATATCGAGACGTGGTATTGTACAATCTCTATTGGACCAGGAAATGAATATTTTCTTTTTTAAGTTAAATTTGTTTTTAATGCATTATTTCGACGTTACGTGACGCAGTTGTTTGTAGCTCAGGTCTACATCCCGGGAGGTTATGGGCTCCATTTCCGTTAAACGCTGCGTGCGAACGTTCAATTCTGACACACAAAAACTGCAAAGCAGAACCAATTAGTGCAATTTGCATGTAGTCGTTTAAAAGCAGTAAAATGGATTACGCAGCTCACTTACACTTAGGTTCCTCGACAACATCAGCTCACATAATATATTATCTCAGTAATCCCAAGGTTGGGGCACCAAATACGTTTCCGCAAAACCTTTTCCCATCAAAACTTTCTAATGCCACTGAACTTTAAGTGCATATTTTGAAAATATGTAATAGAGGGCACCGTCACCAATGGTTATGCACAGGATAAATCAGACGTTTTTGATTCAATTAACCTCTTACAGTTTAGAGTCTGTAACCACCCCACAACGTCAACTTTGCAGTTCTATAAATAAGGCCCAGGTGAAGTCGCTGTTAGTGACAGGGACAAACTTAAGACTGATTTAGCTACTTATTCTGCTGCAGAGTTAGCTCAACTTGCAGGATTGTCATTCTAACACTTGATGACTGAAGTACCAATCTGGTGTACGAAGAGGTTTTTTCAGCTTATGTAAATATTATCAGTTATGAATAATACTCGCGAGCAAAGCCGCGGGGGACTCTTAGTTAGACATTAAATACTTGTTTTGTATGGAGCATTCTGAACGAGTGAGTGAATTTCTAAAATTTTCAAAATGTCTTATAAATGCATTTGCAACGAGTAATGTTGTGCAGCACATGTTACTTTTAAGCAGCCGATCATAGACCAAATATACTGCCGAGCAACTTACACAATTGAACAATGTTTTTGTTTGAAATACGCCAATGCTATTAACAACACTCTACCCCGATTGTCTAAGAATGGGTAGAGTTTCAGTCACACATTCGTAGAGAAAGTAAATATTCAATGACCTACATGTTGTAATCCACTGTGCTATGCATATTCAATTAGTTCAACTGTGTTGTTTCAGTGAGTAGCAGATAATGGACAAATGGCCAGGACTGAGTATTAAAATATTTGAGTTTAACATGCATGTAATTGACCTCTCGAAATATTAATTCCTTTACATATTTGTTTGTCAGCAATTGTGAAACATGTAGTTTTGTAGTCCACTTATGAACTGTGTTCCAAATTGACATTTTGTGAAAGTTTAATCATCCAAAATGGAAATTTTCACCGTCGACTTTAAGCGGGAATATCCTGTTACAAGATATCATTAGCCCCAGAAACAAATGCTACAGTAATATGACGTTTGTTTCACGTTCTGAAACTGCAGGGTCGCCATTGAAAGTGTGATAGAGTTGAGTCGACAACTACCGGACTACTTTACACCAGTTCAGTTCCTTGGGAGTGCATAGAGTCTATTGCATATCAGAATACCATAACTGGGTCTCCTTTATGCTCCGACAACTCGAGCCCTCGAATACTCGAAACAATACACCCAGCCTGATGACGGTCTTAAATTACTTCACTAGGGACCTGGGAAAATTGGCGTTTTCTTTCAGGCACAAGTTAGAATTGTGACAACTGTATGTTTGTGTCGCCTCCTCAATTGGCTTATGGCTAATTTGTCAGCTCTTGGAGGGGACTCAACCAATAATAAAGAAACAGCCAAATGCAAGCCCAATCACAAGGTATCTTTGAGACTGCGAGCAGCCAATGAAATGCTGTCTGTACATATATGAAGCCGTAGTATAGAGATAGATGCGAGGACGTCACACACACTCTCTCTTTCTTTTATCATAGTCCATCGAAACATTGTCAGTAGAAGGACACTAGAGGGTTTCCTAGACTCGCAATCTCTCACACGTCTCAATAACGAAGAACTGCATTTCCCCGGTTTACGACGCGGTCCAGGGACCGCCCGTTCTCGGCTTCGACTGTCATTACCACGCGATAATTACAACTCAGCTAATTGTTCTTCTCCCCACCTTGCCTCAGACCAGCACAGTTCAACTCCCCTGCGGTACACGAGGCAAGAAACACGTGTCGTCAGATGTAGCCCCGGCCTGTAATATTTGATATTATTGCCGTTTACGTGTTTCCAAGTGGCTCCAGTGGTGTGAAACGCTTCGACTTGTTTTTCTCTAGTTCTCCTCTCTTATTGCTGATAGTCTTTCCAGCGACGCCTTTTACCGGTCCGTAATTTTCATTTCTTACACGCCTCGCCATTAAGCAACGTCTTCGTAAGCTGCTGTTTGAAGTGCAAATCAAAAATAATTAATTGTTCGTTACTTTCGCCATTCTCCCTTTATTATGATTAATTTGCTTTGCAACTGCTCCATAAGCGAGTCACTTATGAATACTTTCATAACTTGAGATATTTGGCCTACACCGTACATAGTAATACAAGTTCGACATGTTGCAAAATGCATAACTAATGGTCGGTGGTGTTCATAGCTAAGTATATTGCTGGTTATTATTTCACCGTCATGCTGTAGCTAAATGCTGTACGTAGCTTACTGAACTCTTAACAAAAGTTAGTTGTTGAAGTCTTTATGTGTAGGGAACGACTCTTTCCAACGCCTTACAGTCACATCTGCAGCCCTGTACCATGGCCAGTAACTGGATGTGTAGAGGCGTCACTTATTTGGCTGAGCCAACTAGAACAAAGTTACTATGACACAACACACACACACACACACATATATATATGCATGGATTGTATGACAGGTACAGAGTGCAGGTAGCGTATGGCTGGACTACAGACGACACGGCAATGTCTGGTGTCACGGGTGTCACGTGAGACAGGTGTCATCGACACGAGACAGCGCAGGTTGCACACGATACTGGTCACGCTGTCATTGTTGCATGCTACTCCCATGTCTACAGACTTGAGGCGACGAGACACCCCCCTTCCTCCTCCAACCCACCAGGGCAGGGAGACAATTGTGGGCGACACAAGCAGTTCCCTCTTGAGGCGACACGCCGACGTGGTGTTGTCCTGGCTGGGGAGAGAGGGGGGTGGTGGCCAGGTAATGGGTATGAGAGAGTGTTGTCCCCAGAGCACAGCATGTATTGTAATGAAGTGGGAAACTTCTCAGGCGGAGAAGAAGCGCCTGCAAGGACAGCCACGTCGTCATACACCGAGCCTCGAACCTCTGATCAAGCACTTCTGTGTTCCTGTCCTTGTAGTCGCCCTGCCGCGTCCTCGCTATAGGTGGTCCACGCGGAATAGACCACTTCTGAAGACCGCCTTCTGTAGAATAATCATTTAAAAAGTCGTATTTATTTATGTGTCAGCTGTTTACTTTTGGGTAGTTATGACATACGCACTCCGATTGTTACTTGAATAAATTTGTTGATGTTAAACAGAGCCAAGAAACTATATATTATCTAAAAGAGTAAAAGTAAGTACGGTTTGAAAAGTGCTCACTTTATCTCGAATCACCTAGACTATATAATCTTTATGGAACTGACCTCGTCCAAGACGAACTGCTGTAACAATCGATTAATAGGTACTCTTCGATCTTTAACACGTCGCTCGGTAAGGTCCCTCTCTAGATGGACTGAGTTTGTGAGTGCGAGGCAGAAACAAATGGGTCGGTAAGGGTGCCGCTAACCGGCGTATGTAATGTATTATCGCCTCTCCCCACAATCCATTCAGCTGGCGTGCAGTGCTTTATAGAGCAAGAATCCGTTGAAAGTTGAAAGTTTTTCAGCGCATGCTCCCAACATAGTTAGGATCATCGTGACTTTGGCAGGTAACAGGTAGCAAAGGTGTATTAAATAGCAACTTAAATTTGTTAAAGTATAAAACGTAATTTTCTTATACTTTATTTGGGAAAAACTTACAAATCACGTCATCCACTGCCAGACACCTAGTATCGTGGCGACCCCTTGCCGGACACCCTTAAACTTTATTAAATTGTAACTGTACTTAAGTTGTATTATAAAAGCTGACTTTTATATATGTTACTTGGGTATCTATAAGAAGATGTTTCCTCGGTAGCCAGACAGTTACGACAGTTCTAACACCTGGCCACACAAACATATAGGGTAGCTGTAGGTGAGAGCTACAGGCAATATACATCAGAGTGGATGTCAGTGAGATAGTGAGTTAGGTGTTTGCGGCCCTTCGCTGCGCATCCTTCGTTTACTCAGTATGTGTATTACATGCACAGTATACGTTTTGTAACTTGTTTGTACAGTTTATAAAATAAATGTTGTTAAATTTTGATAAAGTAACATCATGGGAGACGCATTAAAAGTAGTTGCAAAATAATATTTCTTTTTCTGAAGAGACATTAAAAAAATATCAATCAATTTTGAGACTCCGGAAAATACATAACCTCAAATACAGAGACATTATTTTACCAAGTGATTATACGGACAGTGGTTATCACAGGGAATGTTAAAAATCATTGACAGGACTCATGAAAAAATATTTCACCTCTGAATCTGAA
>PNEQ01115543.1:62232-96272 GCA_003012365.1 Medauroidea extradentata
AAAAAAAAAAAAAAAAAAAAAAAAAAAAAAAAAAAAAAAAAAAAAAAAAAAAAAAAAAAAAAAAAAAAAAAAAAAAAAAAAAAAAAAAAAAAAAAAAAAAAAAAAAAAAAAAAAAAAAAAAAAAAAAAAAAAAAAAAAAAAAAAAAAAAAAAAAAAAAAAAAAAAAAAAAAAAAAAAAAAAAAAAAAAAAAAAAGTTGAAACAAAAAAAAAAAAACAGAAAAATGAGAAAATATTATCTATAGACAATTAATCTCCAGCTACATCGTTTTTATCTGAGTTGACCTTAGAACCATCTCATTCACAGCCTTACTTACAGAATCTTTAGCAGCATCACAACCAACTATAATTCCACAATCGAATTGTACCGTATTTGATTGTATATTATTTGTTTATTATATTGTATTATGTACCGAACTGCCTATTGTAATATTTTATTTATTACATGGTTTTACTTACTGTATTGTTTTTCTTATTGTATTACATCATCTATTGTATTTTTTATTTACTTGGTAGTGAAGATTACCGTATAAGATGTTAGACAAGGCAAATTGTAAACCGACCTTGGAGCTGAATTTTGTTCGTGTATAAATAAATAAAACAAAATAAATAATTAAAATAAATAGAACTTCAACCTTCAGCTTCTCGGGAAAATGTCGACATTTCTGAACTTGAAGAAGTGAGTGAAAATAATGATTTAATTTCAGAAGTAAATAGTTCGAATCAAAATGACGCTAGTGTTGATACGTATCAAATTGTTTGTTTATTCTGTAATAGAAAGAAGAAACAATTACGATAAAAAATGTTACAATTCATGAAGCTGGCAAAGACCAATTTAAATCTCGTATAATACCTAACATATAAGGTAAAGAAGAGTATAACGAGTTGTTAAATATATTGTAAAATATTTTATCATACTGAATGTAGAGTACATTTCAGTAATAAAATATCTTCTTCTACGAAAATATAAATGTTAAAAGTAATAGGCATTATTTTTGAGAGTACCACCAAAAGGTTTTAATGAAATTAGTAGCATCATAGTGGAAGATATAATCAAGAAATGGCGCTGTCGTTTGTTGATCTATCTACGTGTATTATATACTGATTCGTTGGAGAAAATCTTTGAAAAAAATTCTATTGAAATGAATTATACTTTTACAGCTCACCATCTGGAAGAAAAAAAATGAAAATATTCTCTAAATTTACATTCAGGAAATGTTTGATGAAAAGTTGCATTCATTTTACAAAAAAACGATACTGGAAATAAGAAAGATAACATTTTAAAAACAAAGCTCATGAAACGAATACAAGTAAGCTCTTTTTCATTGAACTGATCAATACTAAACACAAATAAACCAACAAAATTTAATGAAATGTAGAATTTTGTATTAAATTGAACTTTAATAATAAAGTTCATGAAATTCCATAACATTATTTACTAATTTATTTGATTTATAATTTGCTCATTTATCAACACGAAAATTAAAGTGAATAATTCTTTAAACATAGATTTTTTAGTCATAAATAACTTTATACAATAAAATCCCATCACTCCAAATAACTATTTCACTCACATCCACTCGGATGTATATTGCCTGTAGCTCGCACCTACAGCTACCCTATATGTTTGTGTGGCCAGGTGTTAGAACTGTCGAAACCGTCTGGCTATTGAGGAAACATCTTCAAGCTTTTATAATAAAACTTAAGTACAGTTACAATTTAATAAATTTTAAGAGTGTCCGGCAAGGAGTCGCCACGATACTAGGTGTCTGGCAGTGGATGACGTGATTTGTAATATTTTTTCGAATAAAGTATAAGAAAATTACACTTTATACTTTGACAAATTTAAGTTGCTATTTAATACACCTTTGCTACTTGTTACCTGCCAAAGTCACGATGATCCTAACTTATAGAAACCCATAGTTCCTATCTATGTTGGAAGCATGCTGTGAGAATTTATCATCTTTTATAAAATAAACCAACAGTACACCCGCGGCTTTGCTCGAGTGTATTACTTTGTACACCAGACAGGTAGTTTAGTCATCAAGCGTTATAATGACAAATATTATTATTGAGCTAACCCTGCAGCAGCATCAGTAGCTATAGCTGTCCATGCGAAAAACAGTCTTAAGTTTGTCCCTGCAACTAACAGCGGCTTCGCCTGGGCCTTATATAGTCACAGCAAAGTTGATGTTCTGGAGTAATTACAGACTATTTAATGCAAGAGGTTAATCGAATGAAATACTTTACGTTGTATTAAGGCTGACTTCTCTCGAGCACAACCATTGGTGATGGTGCCCTCAATTACTACTAGTTTTTCAAAACTTTCACTTGAAATTAAGGGGCATTAAGGAATTTTGCCGAAAAAATGTTTCGCTGAAATATAAACGTATTTGGTGTCCCAACCTTGAGGTTAGTGAAATGGTGTGTGTGGGCTGATGTTGCCGAGGAACTTCAGTAAATAGTGGACTGCATAATCCATTTTCATCACTTTTAAACGACTTCATCCAAATTACACTAACTTTATCTGCCATGCAGTTTTTTTTCGTCAGACGAGCACGTTTACACAGCCTTTTAAAGGAATTTCAGCCCAGAACCTCTCGAACAATAAACGGAAGCTACAAACAAATGCGCCACGTAATGTCGTAATTGTGCACGAAAACTACTTTACCTGCTTTTAAAAATGAGATATTAATTTCCTAGGCTCATAGAGGTTGTACAACACCGCGTCTCGATAGAGCTGTAGAATGAAACTCCTGTATAATTTATTTCTCGCTGGTCGTACCTGCTTTTCGGATCTCCTGCCTTGCAAGTTTACTAACTTAGTTTTCTTCTTAATTAAATTATTTTATACAGTAAAAATTTCGCATTACTTTTTTAGGTACTTACGTAAGCATCATACTGACGCGAACACCGCCTCAATATCTCTACTGGTTAGATAAGTATAAACAAATTTTATGTTATTTTAACCCCTTTAGGTGTCGAATTCCGAAAAATCTTAATTTCACACTTTAAATATTTGTTTAAGTATCCAAGTGAAGTGAAAATCACGTCAAAGCAAAAATCGAGCATTTATTAAAAATCACATATCACTCCTGTACAGTACTGAGAGTTCGAATTTTGAAAAATGTTAAAACCAGTTTACGACATTTACGTAATCATCCTCCTGAAGCAAAAATAAACTGAGTATCTCGATGTGTTCGGTTTAAATAGAAGATTTATCTAAAACGCATTCCAGGTATTTTCACCTCCTAAGAGAATGAATTTCGAAATACCCTTGTATCATATTTTAGACTACTTAACTAGTGTCTCTTGGACCTGAAAAACACGCCAATAGCACGTTGGGTTCAAGATATATCGACGATTAATTAAAAACACATTTAATCACTAATCACCCATTTTCACCTTCTTGGGTGGGTAATCCCGAAAATCAAATTCCTGAAATTACATTTCAGGTATTTGAGCAAGCATCAGTCTTGAACAAAATTCACGTCGCTATATAAAAATCAATGGGTTCGATGTATATCGATTGTGAATCGAAAACACATTTTACACTATGTTAACCTCTTTGTGGGCCGTATTCGGGAAATATATTTTAATGGGACTTGGGATATTTACGAAAGCATCACTCTAAAGCAAAGAGCCATACGATATCTCGATTGGTTCGATAGATATGGAGGAATAATCGAAAACATATCCCCTTGATTGAAGAATTTCGAAACGTCTTGGGGTCCTGGCATAAACATTTCCATATGTAACCAATTGAAGTAAAAATCACGACGATAGTCAATTGTGTTTCAGTGGTATGGACGATTCATAATAAACACATTTTCCCCCTTTTACTGCTTAGGGGTTGAATTAAAAAACAAATCCTAAAACCACTTCATGAAAATTTACGTAGGCCACATTTTGAAGTGAAAACCAACTCTTTATCCCGAAGGTTTAGATGGATATCAATAATAAATAGGAAACACATTTAAGGTCTTATTTTTACCCCCTTAAATGTTGAATTTCGATGAATCGTGATATTGGCTAATATGCATTATTATGCGTGTCCTATTCAAGTAAAAATTACCTTGATAGACTGTCGGTTCGAGCTCTATCGACGTTTTTTCGGAAACATTTAAGCCCTTTTCACCCACTTAGAGGTCGAATTTCAAAAAATCCCTTCGTAGTGCTCGCCTACAACGTATGCGGAACTCATATAAAAATTTCACGATTCTGGGCTGCAGTTTGATATGTCAGTCAGTCAGTAAGGTCTGGCATTCTTGGGCTCTTGGACAATTACTATTATACTTTTTTCCTATGCGACTTAAAGCGGTGACCAAATTATTACATTTGCGGGAAGCATAGTTCAAAGTATAAAGCACCTTTCGATCGATGTGGTTTTGTAATCGGGTTGTTAGTTTTCCAGATACGGTAGCCTGGAAAAGCTTTTGTTTGGATATTTTGAGGGGCAGGAAAATAACATTTTCTAATAAACGTGCGAATTCTTACAACTGTAACAACGTACTTCGAAGTTTGTGTTCTTTTCTTAGACAGCCTTTATGAGCGTTAAATAGTTTCGTTTTAAAAATAATAGTAGTAATTTGCTGCAATGCGTTTGAAGGGCAGGTAGTGAAACCCCTTAACATAGTATAATTATAAATACCATATGTGGAGGATACTCGAGGTATAGGTGTCACACAATGGATGTAGTCTTGCTACCAGCCGCTCGTAGACATCCACTTGCCCTGGATGATGGCACGCAATGAGGTAGTTGAACAAATATGCGGCGGAATGAGAAGGGCGGGGGAAACGGGAGATCCTCGAGAAAACCCGCCGACCAGCGGCAATGTCCGCCGTATTTCCCACATGCGAAAATCCGGGAGCCGACCTCGCTGGAGATCGAACCCGGATCGCCTTGGTGGAAAGCGAGTGGTCTATGATTTGTGAAATTTATTAGTGCTAGTAATACCTGAAACTGCTAAGATGGTGCAAAGTGTATAGTTCGTAAGTAACAGAGTTGCGGTAGTTTTCATGGAAAGATTCTTCTTGCTTTGTTTCATTGCCTTACGTACACATCTGCAGCTGTGCTTTGTGGTTGTCGGCAGTGCGTCTTTGTGTAGTCGTCACTTATCTGGCTGAGCCAATCAGAACAAAGTTACTGCAACATCACACGTCTGTGATCAGCTGGTACAACACCAAGACGCTAGAGTTGTGTCTGTAAGGAATTAAAGCAAAATGGTACAACAAAATCGTGGTTCTGTCAATTGGATACCAAGTTATGAACTTGACCGTACAATTTATGCAATCATAAAAGTTACAACATATTTTAAATATAATAAAACACTCCATGTCCTGACTCATATTAGTTGTATGTAAACATACATTATAATTAATAATTTCTTTCCTATATATGAATATGCATGTACAGTAAACTATAGTGTCAGCGCCAGCCGTGAGTTCCGGCACGCAACAGTAACAAACGCGTCGTAACTAACGACGTGAACGTTAATACGGCTGGTATGTGCGTCGACATGATAATTGCCTATGCTCGCCAGGGACGCAGAGCTGGCTCACGGACAGTAATACTGTAAGCATGCATGTCACTGCTAGTATCACAACAATATGTTTGCAAAGTACGCGGACATACTCGCTGTGTATGTCCACAGGAGTGAGAAGTCAGCTTGCATGCACTCAGGCATGTAGCTTCGTGCAGGTGCAACCAGTCTTAGTTGTGTCGCCTGATGTCCTCGACTTTCTTCTCGGTGCCTGCTCTAAATACCGCGAGTCTTACATAAACATGCTCCCAACCCCCCTCCACAACCAAGATCTCACACTGTCGAGCGTGCAAGACTCGTCACACACGGTGTATTTGTCCGGGCCTCGAATCACCGCGTCCCGACACACACTCACACACACGCTATGCCGTCGGAAGGGACCGCGGTGGCCGAGAGGTCAGACCTCTCGCCTCCCACCAAGGCGATCCGGGCTCGATTCCCGGCGGGGTCGGACCCTGGATTTTCGCATGTGGGAATCGTGTCGGACGATGCTGTTGGTCGGCGGGTTTTCTCGGGGATCTCCAGTTTCCCCCGCCCTTCATTCCGGTGCTGCTTCATACTCGCATCATGTCACCCCTCACCAGCGTTAAAGACCTCGATGTTAAGCGCTGACCAGAATCTCTCACTCACTCACTATGCCGTCGGTTGTAGTCTCACTTCATATGGATTGGACATCACTCTTACGCTACGCAGATATCTTACTAATCTTATTACTATTGTTCTGACCTGCATGTTACGTATACAGGTTAAATTCCAGAGCAGTCCAAACATGATTGTACGTCTACTCGACGTAACACACATAAATTAATAACTGAACGTTGAGTGCAAGAGTGGACTTTCTTCGTGCAGTGTTGCCATATTGCGCGTGAAAGTTGTCATCGTGCAACATTCTGCCACGAACATTTTCGCCTTCCATTGAGGACTCACGTGGTCTGCTTATTATGAGGACGCTTCTGGGAATTCTACGCGAAGCGGAGCCAGTATTTACCGGGAACATCTCATACATATTCTAATGGGGAAAGTTTCGTTGTTTGAATCACCTGTAGGCTAGGCTTCAGTCCGTTAATACTCTGGAACCTGAGATGATCCTCTATTGGCTATTTTGAATTGTTTGTCTCACCTGGTTTTCTTTGTACGGCAATATAGAGCTACTGTTTATTGGTAAAAAAAAGTCCAACAACTTGTTTCAGTGCCTTACGTGGAGCATCTGCAGTTCTGCTTTATGGTTATTGGCAGCGTGTCTGTGTGAAGAGCCGTATCTCATTTGACTGAGCCAGTTACAAAAATGTTCCTGCAACACCATAAGGATGTGATTTGTCGGCAGAATACCAAGGCTCGTCAGAGTTAATATCCAATCACTGACCACGAAGCAGAACTGCAGATGTGCACGTAAGACACCGAAACAAACTGGACAAAATTATTTTTGCGATAAACAGGGGTCTCTACTTACAATTATTTTGAATTTCAGTTTATGGAAAAAAAATCAATTTTCAAGTCCCTATAGTTAGACACATGCAAAATTCGCGTTATTATTTGGTGATATACTAGCCTTCACAGTCCTATAGATTCTTGAACACGTTTCGTGTTTTCATTGGATAGCTGTGGTGACATTTGACTGTGAGTGCCCTGCATACTAGGACTGGGAGACTTCTACTATTGGCAAGAAGATGTCTCCTGCGAGCATCATCAAATTCAGCTAATGGCAGACGTCGTACGAGCGTACAGTACGTCGGAGCTCAGTCTTCTAATAGAAAATAACGCGAATTTTACACGTCTCTATCTATAGTCATAAAATTGTTAGCATTACTGACACGTGCATCAGTCTCGACCATATGGCTTACTTTATAATAGCCTCCAGTGGATAAAAAGTGTCTCGAGGATTTCACTTAAACAATTTAATGATATAAGTAGAACAGTACACCCTGGTTGGCTAACTGAGCAATACGTGTTTACATTTAAGCTCAAGCTAGGATTCACACTACTACGTGTTCCAGTCACTGTCGCTATTGGGTCTTGTCTTATTTCTAGAGCTGGTTGTTTTTGGTGAAAATATGTCTGCCCTACTTTGTTACAATTCCTTACGCGGCCATCCGCAACTCCGCTTCTAAGTCAGTGATTGGATATTTTAAATCTCGTGCGTCCTGTGGGTCTGTCCGCACATCGCAGATGTGAAGTGAGGTAATACCTTTATTCTGATTGGTAGGGTCAAATTAGGGACGACTCTGCACGAAGATAAGCTGCAGAAACAGAGCTGCAGATGTCCACGTAAGACATTAAAACAAAGTAGGGCAGAAATATTTTCACCGAAAATCATCAGCTCTACTTATTTGTTAACTCCTGGCGAGAGTTCAGCCAATGACAAAGAAGCAAGTAAATGTGACTTAGTCATGTGGTATCTCTGTGTCAGCGAGCAGCCAATGAACAGCTGTTGTCTACTGCTTGCACAAATATCCTTGCAGGCTATCCTTCACGTCAGCGAACATGAACATTTTCTTGTCTATACTAACTGGCTAATAAGGACCATAGATTCAATAAGTAATAATTAAAAACATTGTATCCTTCATTCCCACTAACAATGAGACCAAACCCTGATTTGATACAAGGTGAACTTCTGGATACTCTTCTGCGAATCCCCCTTTCCAGTTTCGAAAACTGGAAACTATAAACTATTAACAAACCTTTGTGCTGAAATTCTCGGTTTAGAAAGTGCAATGTTTCATCTTCTGTATGCGAAGTATTTTTACCCTCGGTGCGGATGTTTGGAGAATGATGAGGGTCGTATTCTAGCAGATCTCTAGTAGATCCTGTAGCCCCCAGCCTCCGTGAACAATTTCACGTCACTAACTGCATCGCGACTTATGCTGTGTTCACAACAGCACGACAACAAAATGTGAAGTTATTATGAACAACTATTTCAACGCCTCAACATGAAAAAGAAGTGTATCACAAATAAATAGTTTCTTGACACTTACTAACTTTATGGAAAATATTTATTAATTTTTACACTATTTTTTCTTAATTTTCTGTTCTTTTACAAATACAGTACAGTTCATTTCCATTGACATTCGAAATACGAAAATATGGCCGTAATAACACTTTGATTAAAGAAACGTTGCTTTCCTTATTTTTATTAAAGAGATTAAATAATAGCTGAATAAATGGACGATTACCTGCTAGTTTCTAATGCAATAGCTCAATGAAAGATTCACAAACAATTGCTGCTTTACTTCTAAAACAATATCATCTATTAGAAGCTGCAGAATAAGAAACTATCATCAGTGGTAACAAAAGAAACAATTCCATATTATCTGAATTGCCTAATAAATCAAGAGTCTCGTATAAGGCCAACGAGTCCGGCGTTTCATTTATCTTGATTCGAGTGTTCGCATTTTATTGAGCCAATAAGAATTTCGACTTCCCAATACTGTGCGTCTGTTGATTCTGTAAGAACTTTAAACCGTGTTAAATAATTGTATTAGTTTCAAATTATGTTATTTATTCTTATTTTTAACTGTCGTGTTTAAATTTCCCTCGGATAAGGGAAATAAATTGATCGTAGCCTGCATTGTGTAAGCATACTGGCAGTCACCTATGATTTCAGAAAACCCTGGAAAACCGTAGCCGGGAATCAAACCTGGGTCCTGCTGAATGCTGGACCAGTATTTTGTCACTGTTCCACGTTACTCGGTAACGATGCTATAAGCCTTTGTGTTTTGAACTATTTTGATACTAAACAATTCCGCAAAATTTACCGCCCGCTTTCTTGTCTGTCTTTTTAGTTGTCTGTAGAATTATCTGTTTATTACAAATTTTGTAATTTATTTTAAACTAACTTACCGATGAGATAGAGATTTGAAACTAAACATATCTCACAACTGGATTACGAGCAAACATATGTTTGTTTGTGCAGATTCCCACATGTCTCTGTCATATATATATCTTTAATATATTAAAAAATATATTCCAAATTTTTACACACGCAGGACTAAAAGGAGAAAAATAATTGTTTGGATAAAAATATTTAATATACCGGTACATATTTTTTTTTAAACTGACTAAGATTTATAAAATAATTTCTCTTGGCCCCATACAGATTCCTGAACCCATAGAGGTTGTCCTAAAAAAATTTGATTGTGAATATTTAATAGGCATAAAATTATTTGTAATATTTAAATTGAAAAATGTTGGGCTTATGCAACAGGTGGTAACTGATACATGAATAGTTCATCTAAGTCACAAACAATATTATTGCACTGCTATTAATAAGAACTGTTACATGAGTTTTCTCAACGAAACCTACTCTATAGATTCCTTACTATTGTCTGTTCCATGCGCCACACTTTTTATTTTTTACGTTTTGAATCTCACAAGTATTTTCATAGTTGAAATAATTTTATACTTTTTAATCCGTTTAGAAAATATGGTATTATTTTTATATTTAATTAATTATTCTCTTCCCACCCCCTTTTCTCATCTTTGCTAGGGACAAGAAATATTCGTAGGTTTGATTCTATTCCACCATTATATGTACACTGTTTGTATATTGTCTGTTGTCCCAGTCAGTAGACAATCTTGCTCCACATCAAGCCAATGTTTGATTTTTGATTTATTACTTATCTTACTGCAGCTTCCTTATTTGTCCGCATTTTATCAAGGAGTGACTTTTTAAACAGCGACCCAACTGAGGAATAATATGAAAAACGCATAAATTTGTTTAATTTATCTTATCCTGAAATGCCTTAACAAAACTTTCCGGCCTCTATATGCTATCCCTGACGACCTCGAGAAAATGTAGTGTAGCGTATGTTTCAACTCATCAGTCGAACCAACATTCGAAGAACAAAATTGAAACAAGTTCTAGCCTTCAGAGTTGTGACCGCGTCGTCGTATTTCTTCCTAAAGTTTCGGAAGACATTGCCGCCTCATTCTTCAGATTGAAGTCGTAGCAGCTGTATCTGATATCCTGTAAGTGTGGTGACATTTGACAGCTACTTGTGGGCAATAACTGTTGATATTGTGTGGCACGTGGCTCAACGCCAACATTTACACTACTAATGGTGAAATGAACATCTTTGCCACTTTATAGAATTAAATTTTTTTACAATTGTGACACATACTACAAAATATTAAATATTATTGTCAGTAAGTAATTGTACAATTTTACAAAACTTATAAGTAGAGACAGTCAAAATTCACGTTTTTTTCTGACAGCTGACTAGACTCCAACTGACTATAGGCTTGTTCGACGTCTCCGCTGGCCGATATTGTCGTGACTTGCCGCGGAGAATGCTTACACGGTAGAGAGGCCACTACAACCCAGAACCCTGGAACTTATAGACATTGGCTGTGAAGGCCAGATAACTGTGTAACTGTAGTAAGTTTTCAGCTCTGTGGTACATGTAATGCGTCGTCAGCTAATTTCATTACGCTGATGTAGAAGACTCGATGCTGACAGTATGAAGCCACGCAACATCCACGACTGTCGCGCTGTAGTGAATGCGGCATTAGGCGGCTAAATATAGCGAGCCCTGGCGCCGGGGAACGAACCCATGGCGCCAACTATTCTCGTAGCGACGCCACTAATGCAGGGGTTTTATAATGTGTGTGTGGGGGGGGGGGGATACTTCCTCCCTCCCTGTGCTGTATATTTGGTTTTGACGCGATCGTAACCACCTTGCTGCTTCGCTTGGGCTCGTAAAACACGCGTGGGTCGCTTGCGATCAGTTTATGATCCTCTTCGTCGCAGTTCCTAGTAGACGGTCTCATCGCACGACGTACATATGTTCCTGAGAGTTGTCTTGTGGACGTGTTGTTATCTTCAGTAGGGAAGCTTGTACTTACAACTTACCTTCCACTTAACACGTCTGTAGCCATGAACGAACATTACAATTCTTAGACTAAGAAGACATAGTTCAGATTCCCGTTTCTGTCCACGAATAAATAGACGACTTGGTGTAAACGCCCTCTGACGTCACATCGCAGGGGAAAGTACTGTGGGAAACAAAAGCTTGTGAGTTGGTGATGGCAGAAACCAGAAATGTTGTCCGCTCATAGACTTGCACGCAAGGGTAAAAAATACTATTTTCAATTTCATAGTTAAGATACGCAAATGCATAAGATCAATGTTTACCTGAAAAAGCTGCAAATTCCAAACAAATAATCAATTTTCTTGACGTACATCTCATCCGGGACATGTGAAGCCAAACAGCTAAATGAAGGTTATGTTCGGCTGCGGTATCCATGGAGATAGGAATTGTATCCCACACCTGACTGAAGCTCCGCTTCTTTCCAAGTCAGCCGTCAAGATCATTGTCCATGCCATTTATAATCCACAGAACCTCCAGAAGTGGCTGCAATCGAGATTGAAGGTTGATTACTCATTTGATTACATCGAAAATTCACAGCAGAGTCTGAAGGATTACATTCATGTTTTTTTTTTTAACTTGACGATATAAGTCTGTGCGCCGGTATATCATTGGTAGAGCTGAGAGTTTGTCGCGAGACGATGACTGCACAATTTTGTTTCAATACATTCATATCACAGCGGCTTATCTGCTTCATGGTGATTGGCAGCGTGCCTTTGTTCAATCACGTCTCTCATTTGATTTGAGCCAATCAGAATAAGTGATATCATACGTCTGTGATTAGCTAGTAGAACCCTATGGCAAGTGAGAGTTTAAATATCCAATCACAGACCAGGAAGCAGAGCTGCAGATGTGCTCATAAGACGATGAAACTAAATGGTACAAAATATTTTCGCCACCAAATCGTTGCTCTAATCATAGGCAATATATTACAAAATGTAGAAAAATTTTCTCGTAGAGAAGCCAAAAAAAAAAAAAAAGGCAACATTTTTCCAAAAAACCGATATAAAATATTTTGTAGAAACACATGTCTAGCTCTACTGCGCAGCGATACTTGCTGGAATCGTAGCGAAATCCCTTGTGTCACGTTGGCAAAGTTGCACTTAGTGTTTGAAGTGTTGCGCAATGTGGCAACGTAGCACTGTAGCTAGTCCCTTCTTGCACTCCACGACCAGCTATTATTATATGTTTGTGACGTAAAGTAAGCGCATAATCATGTTTGGACTGCTAGGAATTATAACCTGCACCCATTATATGCAGGTCAGATTAGTAATAGTAAGATAAGTTGTGTATAATGTGCAGGTCAGAACAGCGATAGTAAGATAAGTTATACATCTGTGGAACACAACAGGGGACTAACACCGTGCTGTGTTGCCACACTGTGCAAACATGTTTTGTGTCATCATACCATGGAAAACGCTGTAGTTTTTTGCAAAATATATGATTGGATGATGTTCGTCTGGCACAACGTAGCCGTCTGAAGACCAATAACAGGCACCAAATATTAAAATAGCAAGATTCTTATTGGTTTAGTCAAACAGGCAGCTCTTCGTACAAGATAAAGCCAGTAAAACATTAATAAACTCTATGTACGTTGAAACCCATCAATCAGTCAAGTTTTCCCGCTATGAATCATCAACTGTTAGACGTCATTGCCACTAACACTGGTGCGTATAACTGAGGCCAGGATTGTCGCTTGTGCAGACATCCTGTATAGCGCCAGGACAATGTTGCCACAATGTGAGCCGAGTCCACACTTACCTCGTCACACTAGAGGAGTCTATGTTGCACGTCGCACCGCTCCGGCCAATCAGATGTCCTCCATCACATCTGCGGTGGAAGGCGTTTACAATAACCGAGCAGGTAGGTATTGGTCCGCATGCATTTAAGGATCGCTGAAAGTCGCTAAAATATATTTTGTACCAATTTTCTTCAGACATATTCACGACGACCATGCCGCGCAAATGTTGACTTCAACGAGGAAAGTGGTAAAACAATGGACTTGTATACAAGAAAACATGGGTTCGAATCCCAGCATAGCTATCTCGATTTCGATACGTAATGGTTTCTGAAGGCAAAAGGTAGGATGTTTCCTAACCGTGGGTCGTTGACAGAGCCACTGATATTAAGCGAACATAATATTGCACGAGCATGTTTCATTGGCTTACCTACACATCTGCAGCTCTGCTCCTTGCATTTTGAGTAGCATGCATTTGTGCAGAGGTGACTGAGCCAATCAGAACAGGTTACTGCGACACCACACGTCTGTGATCTGCGGGTAAGATCGCTGCTTGCTGGGAATTAAAACATCCAATCCCTGACCATGGAACAGAGCTGCAGGTGCGCGCGTAAGGCAATGATAAAAAAAATTGTTGCAAAATTCTTCTCGCCAGAAAATAAAATGAAATGTCTTCCTGCAACATTTTGCCACTAACATTTTCGTCTCCAATTTAGTCCAGAGTTCGCGTGGTGTGGTTATTAGGAGTTAGTTTCTGGACATCCTGTGTGTGTGTGTGTGAGTGTATATATATATATATATATATATATATATACATATACAGGACGTTGCAAAATTCAAGTCAATATGCTAGGGAAACAATCCTCACGTGTAGAGGAACAAAAAGTGTTATGTGAACATAGGTCCAAAAACGCATCGTTTCTGCGCTACAGTTGGCAATACATGACGTATAGTTGACAGCGCGCGGGTAGGATCATGTTGCTGTGTGGCATCATTACATAACAACATGTTACCATGCCACACACTACGCCACTAACACACAGACAGTAGGAACAACTGTGACACAGCAACATGATCCTACCAGCGCGCTATCAACCATACGTCTTGTATTGCCAACTGTAGCGCAGAAACTATATGTGTGTGTGTATATATATATATATATATATATATATATATATATATATATATATATATATATATATATATATATATATATATATACATATACGTGTGTGTGAAATGTAGCCCTAAAGTGTTTTTAACACTTATGTCATACGCGCATTTGATCTTCTAGAAGGCATACCCTCCAGCTCGTGGGTGTGTGGTGTATGACGTCACACTGTGAGTCAGTACAACACACTCGCACACAATGGCTGTTACAACCTCGCCACGCGTGCTTCGACAACAAGCTGACAACGCCTTCATGGTCACGTTATGACACTTATACACATGCTGCCTCCTGGAACACGGACAACATTACCTTGTCGACGTGGCTGCTGAATTTTGCCACTAAGTTAACACGCCGGCAATTTGGTTTTAATTTTTTTTTGGAAAATATCATATTTGTAAAAAATATTCCATTGTTAAGAATACTAAGGGATGTTACAGTACTTTATTTAAAGCTTAAGACGAGCTACAATTCCATTGTGTTGTTATACATAATTCACTAAAGTTAGCATATTATTTATTTTTAATGTGTTCAACGATAAGCGCTTCAAAATTCCAGAAAATTCCTTACCAATCAATTTTCTAGGAAAAAAGTTGCGGAATTACAACTTCTTAAACGTACAGCTTCATCGTAAGATTTAAAAAGATTTATAGGTTACGAGAATTGTTAGAGTTCAATGCAATTAACAGTGTCACTGAAATTCAGTGAAATGTTTTTGTTGTGCAAATAAAATTAAAATCTGGTATTGTGTCATAATCCTTTTTTTTTCTCGAAAATACTTCAAACGAAATAAACCAGAGGTTGAATGATAATTACAAACAAAGCAAATTCCCTTGTTCAATGTCATTTGCTTTATATGACTGGAAGAAACGTATTTGGTTAACAAGTACTCAGAATAATAACATATATTATCAATTTTTAAAAAAATGAAATTTTCATAAAATTATTGGTAATAATAGTAAAATTCAGCTTGAGTACTGAACGTTTTTGAGACCTTCATTTCATTGCTTTTTGATCAATCGTAACAATACAGCGAAATATACATTCACAAGCACTTGAATGGACTCAACACTTTGAGGCTAAAAATGTTTCTTATGTGTAACAAGACTAGTTGTATATGAGTCATATACAGCACTTCAAGGACGTCAGCAACAAGTGGTCTCTATATTACCACATAAGTCACGTCCACTTTTTAATGTGGCCACCCATTGGCTAAAGTTTGGCCAATAATTAGCGTATCTAGGTAGACTAGGCTACAATTATTTGTCAAACTTTAGCCAGTGGGTGCCTAATTGACTATGTCAAAAATAACAATGTCATAACTTAGACAATGTGAACGTGTTTATTTTAACACTTTATAAAATACAGATTTTTATTTACAAAATTGTACACGTAAATGATTGTACCGTACTATCGAGATTCTTATGAACATTTGCTACAGTATGAAACTATATATATATGAGTGTTTACTTCAACAGTACATCAGCTTTCACTGAAGTTTTGCCCGTACATCATTCGCACATAGTTGTAGAGTAGACATTCTGAATAATCTAAGTGCCAAAAGACACTGAATTTAGTTACTTGCATATCAAATGAGCTATGTACCTGATTCTATGTTTTGCTGTAAGAGCTAAAAACCAATTACTGTCTTATTAGTTTTTATGATCGTTGAACGATTGCTGTCCTATGTATGCATACTCTTGCATCGCTGTATTTCCCATTTACTCGAAAACATTTTTTGGCACTTAGATCTCTTAAAATTTCTGCTTTACAGTTATCAAAGCGTAAAAGGAGTAAACAATTTATTTACGTGTTTTTCTACAAGAAACGTGTTTATCTATGCCAGTTATTTGACTTTATAGACTCAAGTATGAGTAATACTGCTTGGACGGCTCGTAAACATCATAACTACACCAAGTATTATTTCTATAGGAACATTCCAGCAGACGTTAGGATCAGTTTTCCTCGCTTAATGGCAAATAAAGCGACTAATGCTAGAAATACGAGTTGTTAGGTGTAACATAATTCATAAAAATATCGTAAAGATTGGATGTTTGTTCTTGCGATACTATAATAGCGATAATTAAAGTAGTCTACTGGCCCAGTAACAAATAACACCAAGTCACTACTTAATTTTCTGCATGTTCAACAAATGAAACACGATTATGTTCAGCTTACGTAAACTAGCACGAGTGCAGCTTCCTTTGATCACAGCTATATGCTAGTGATTTTATTTAAAAAAAATTCTTAGAAAATTTTTTAATCTTTTGTGGATATTTGTATGCTCCACTCTCACGTTCTATAGTGCAAGCTAGAGGTAATGGTTGCCAGTACTGCGCGCTATCATTAATTTACAAAAAAAAAATCCCATTTTACATTTGTGTGATAAATTTACAAATAATTTCGTTCAGTTTACATACGTTTGGATTTTAACTTGCCCTGACATCGCATGTAACTGCAAAATTTTTGGATTCCTTACAAAACAAAAATAAATATTTCTTGTGAGCCAGTAGGCCTTAACTTCTGAGGAAGATGTAATCCACTCACTGCTATGTTTGTATTAAGAAAGCGTTCAAAGACACAAGCTAACAAAAAGTGGGATACAGTTACCCAGGAGCTCTCTTCATAAGTGCATGTTTTATCGTGTGTGAAGTGGAGAAAATGTTGTCAGCGTATAAAAAAATTGATAGGGAAAGGAATATTACGCGAGTTCAGTAACCCACATGCTATAATTCATTATCCTATGCATACTAAAGCGCTTGCTATTTGTTCGTCGTCTTGTGTTCCAGTGAGTAGCAGCTAATCGACAAATAGTCGGGGCTTGAGTATATACAGGACAATGGAGTCTAGCATGCAGGTTATTGAATTCGCTCAAAACTCCTTTCCCTACACATTGATAACTCCGCATATTGTTAGAGGTACGTAAATTTCGCAGATACGTTCCAGGTCAGGTTGAACGCCAATTATGTATACTTCATTGTCATGTCTGTGACTTGCTGGCGGCTGTTACGAAACACGTTTGACTACTGCAAGCCAGTAGTAAATAAGGAAATAATGCGAAGTGATATCGCTTGCTACCTGCTTGTACGGTTATAAGCCAATAGATAATCGATTGTTGCCAGTGAGTGTATAGGACTGACAAGTCTAGGCTGCTGCCAGGTGAATCCGCGAAATTGACGTACCTCTAGTTATAAGAAGTGACTGGTGCATTTCGCGAAAATGTTTTCTCATAACTTTGTGCCAGTGGATTATGTGCACTTCTGCAGCTGTGCTCCGTGGTTATTGACAGAATGTTTCTGTGTAGAAGCGTCACTTATTTGACTGCACCAATGACAACAAGGGATACGGAGACACTACAGTATGTTGTTAGCTGGTAGAACACCCAGCCACTGAGACTTAAAACATCCAATCAAAGACAACGAAGCACAGCTGCAGGTGTGCACATAAACCATTGAAACAAGTCCATTGAGAACATTTTTCGAGATAACTACAGCTCCGTAGTTACAGAAAACTAAAGGTGGTTGATGAGTTAAATCTGGAAAAGTTCTCAAACTGATCCGCCGAATATCCAAGTACGTGTATACTGTATTTATTATATCAATGTTATCAAATATCCTCAAATTGTAAATTATTAAATGTTATTTTAACTATCTTGGTCGGAAATGACATGTTATAAAAAAACTGTCTTACCGATATCGTCAAATTCTCGTGGTTGTAACGTGGTGGAAAACACTTGCTTTGTATTCGTGAGGACCCTTGTTCGATCCCCGGCTCCCGTCATCTTGCTTTCTATTTTTCAGGGGTTTTCCTAAATTACTCCGGGTGAATGCTGGGAAACTCGTACCCCCCCTAACCCGTGTACATCTACCTAGGTCTTGCGCTGTGAGAGGACACGTAAAAGTGCCGGAATAAATTTACCGACCTTAGTCCTGTTTGGCGCAGATGACAACAGGTGAATTGCGGCGAATAAGGAACAGGACAGTGACGACTTTGCTCGTATAAGGTCGTAAATCAAGAGTCAACCTGCCACGTTAGGCACCGGAAGTGATGCATCTTGCTCCGGTAAGGAATCGATTAGCTTCATTAAATTGATTTCCGGGACAATTACCACGCACAGGGTGAGAGGAAGACAGATCAAGTAGATGCCATCCCGAGAAGAATTAATTAAGGTGGCCGCCTGTAGGGACTCATTGTTCGTGTTGTAAGCCTAGAAGTGTGGAATCTATAAGGGCGACACAGCACGCGCAGCACATCCAACACTAGCCTCTAGACTACCACGCAGTCTTCTCGTCGATTTATTGGTCACTTTGCAATTTTATGACGTAATAATATAGATATATGTGTATTTCACATGCCTATAGGTTTTCAGATATTCTTCACCAAGCTTTCATACATAAAATAACCGCAAAAACCCGTATTTTCGCCGTTTTCCGCCGTGAGGAACTATGCTTCGAAGATAAAGAAGGACTTATGATGTGTATGCACACGTGTAATATTCTTTGACTGTCATTCCTAAGCAGACAACATTCACACACGTTGAGTAGTTGTGTAATAAGGTTGTATTTGTCGACGTTCTGCACGGTTACCAGTGCAGGCGCCCATCTTGACGCCATGGTCCCTGTTTACGATATTTTAGTAAGTTTCATTTTTAAATCCCGAAAGTGAGAATATATCACAAAACCGTTACGTAGAAATGTTAGAAATTGTTGTATGTAACCTTATTTTTTTCAAAACGTTAGTTATACCTTTGGCTAGTTATTGACTATAACAAAATTTAATTAAGTTAATAATTAACAAAAAACTATGGATACGTAAGTTTTGAAAAAAAAGAGGCGACTTAGTACAAATCATTTTCAATATTTCTATGTATCGGTTTAGCGATATCCGCTCTCTCTTAAGATTTAAAATAACTAACTTGCAAAAACCGCATTAATTGCAACCCGTGGTAAAAAGCCACATCCGGTAGTTTTACAGTTATTTAAAAAAAAATATTTTGAAAAGTAAGATAATGTTAATATTAAAGAATTCCTATATTTTTATTTACAAGTAGCCTATATCATAGTTTATGTCTGACTTTTTGGTAGAAATTAACCTCGTAGTTTTACAGATTTTTGCACCCAAAGTATCACAAATTTTGTTATGAAAGTTAGCTAAAATCTAGCAAAATAATATTTTGGGAAAGGAAAATGCATTATTTTGTAAAACGTCTTTGTATATTTGTGCATTGTATGTGTGCTCGAAGCATTCCGCAATGAAAGTTTTAAGGTTTTTTTTTGCACCAATGTGAAAAAAACAGCGTATCACGAGCGTAAAGTGATCGCCTACATGTACGTTTCATCCCCGGAGCTGACGGTGTTGAATGGTTTACAGTTAGTATTTACATCGAGTGTGGCGTTTACAATGAAACAAGTCGTCATTGTGTGGAATGTATGTTCTCTTCGCAGGTAAACATGTCTGGGATAATTGTAATATTTCATCACGCAACCATTTTGATTCGTTATTAACTAATCATAAATCACATGTGCTGTAATTTTCACTTACCACGTCGATCTCCGCACTTCACTTTCATCTCTTACACGGTTATAAACCATTTCACTGAAGCAGTCAAGTTGCCTTATGTACGACTGTGTGGTTGTGTTGCAGTTGAAGGAAACTTATGACCATCACCGTACACAGCAGTTAACCAACCATAGTCGTCGTACACCGCATTGCTAGAGTCGGCCTCGTTCTACCACGGCTATGGTCTTCCTTGTAGTTCAATAGAAATGTTTATAACATGGTACCGCGCACTGCTACATAAACAGCAAGTGCCTAGTACTTACTTACAGCAACTGTGACCATACACCACATTTAACTGTAGAACTTCCCCTGTCTGTCGTCCACCAGCACTCATCAGATCCAACAGCCCGGCGGGGGCGTGCTCGTCCGTCGATGCCATCTCATCATCAATTCAGCTTCGGTAAGGTCGTCAGATCTAGTTATGTGGCAGAAACTCTCAACTTAATATAATAACTTAATAATCAGTAATATTATCTTTGAAATAACTGTGCAATGAGAGTGCATGACTGGGTTTATTTGCTTGGACATATTCCATTGCGAAATAAATGACTGTCAAAAGAAAACTAAAAATAAGACAAGAAGACACAAATAAGCAGAGTATGCTTTAGTCGTCAGGATAGCCTACATACACAACATGAAATGCCAAAACTGGAATCTGGTCAGATAAAACAAAGTAATATTGCGCTCCCCTCCTAAATAAATAGAACATTGTAAACGTCTTTGTATTCAGAGTACCTGCCATTGTAGTATAGTAAATGCCCGTTTAACCATAACTGCCTTAAAGTCATTAGCCCTAAATAATATCTAAAGAAACCCACAGTGTAGCTACCATCTGAAAGAAATAACCGAAGTAATAATAACTTATGATCCCCCAATATAATAATAACTTACAAAATTGTCGTTTTGTAACAATGTAACAGTGTTGTAAAACTATATTTTAGTAGGTTTTACACATGATTTATAGTGTTTGGGGGGCTGTAGCCAGAGGTGGGCACTTTATACTGAACTAGTAATGTGGTTAAGTTAAGGATGAGGATTACGGTTTAATGAAGTATGTTATTATAATTATGGTGGCTTTACTCTACATAAGTTAGTTACAAAATACTACACGGTTGTATTACCTAATTTAGGTGGGAGGGGAGCGGCTGTTTAAATATTTATGTTGGTCTACTCTATGATGGGTGGCCCTTTGGACACCTAAGACCTCACCTTTAGCATGAAGCCGGAGGCTGATGATGATTGTGTCGGCTATCGACGGACGGCGGCACGTCGTTGGTCTCGACCCAGGACCATCCTGGCGAGGTGGTGATGGCTGGAAGGCTTGAATATTCGTATATTATACTGTATGTCTAGTTCTAGAATGATAACTGAACGACTTTATTGTTATTTATATTAACAATGATCTCATACATTAAATAATTTATCTTTTATCTTAGCACCGCACATTATTTTTCTTGTGCAATTGTATCTATTATAAAGTGTTTTTGTAATTTTGGAAACATTATGATACAGTGCAATATTTTGTATGGATGTAAACAAACACGGCAAATTGTAAACTGGTATAGCGCTGAACTTTGATACGTGTATAAATAAATAAAGTATCGCAGCTGAATTAGGGACAGCAATGCCTGTTAAGGTGTGTAGCGATGATAGCATGACCCTTGTCGCACAGCTGCAGTATCCAGTCAGTACAGGTGTGTTATGTTCAACGTTCAACAGTGAGTAGGGATGTACAAACGTCACGTTATTATCTGACAGCAGACTGTACTGCAAGTTACTATGTTCTAGTCTAACTTGTGCTGTTGATCGACAGTTTGCAATGCGTCTTAACTACTCATTCAACCAATCATATTGTTACAAAGTTTAGCCGGGGAAGGGGAAGGTAAATAAGACAGAGATGAAAGTAACAAGAGTTTATTAGAATAGATAACAAGGAATAACAGCAATACAGAAATAGAAGCGAGTGGAAGGGTTAAGGTAAGGCGAGACAGGAGATAGGTAAGGGATCGCTCTCCTTCCCTAAACTAACAGGAACTCACCGCTCGTGCCGCCGTTGGAGCTAGTTCTCTAGCCAGAGGTCGCACCCAGACTCGAACCAGAGTCCCTAGGTGCGGTCGTCGACTCTCTTCTGCTACTCCAACTCTACTCCGGTAGCTAGCTCGATGTCTATACCATTCTTCGCACCCCCACCAGACCGTCAAAATCCTCCCCTCTGATTCGCTCCCAGCTATGCCTAGAGGCGGAGCAATCCCTGCTGAATCCAGGAGTTTGCAAGGTGTTGGGTAAGTGTTTAGACCCACTTAACTCTTCAAGTCATCGGATTCCTGGGATACCACTGTTGCCGCAATCCGTCACTTTTTGGTGACTTGTTGATTACCCAGCACCCACTTACTGCCTTCCTGCGACGCCACCGACAACGTAACAATATAATGTCATGTGTAAAATGTAGAACATACACAGGACCGAAGCCAATGACATCACGGAGTGTGTATGTTTGAGTATAGGCCAGTAAACTCTACCCTGTAGTCATACAATAACAAAAACATTGCATGTTTCTAGCTAAGACGTCATTACTGGAGAGAGGTGTTATGAGAAGTAGCCTACATAGAGACACCGGAATGAAAAAGCGGGGAAACAGGAGACCCCGAGAAAACCCACCGACTAACAAGACCATCCTGCATGATTGTCGGGACTCGAACCCGGATATTCTTGATAGAGGGCGAGAGACGTCGTAGCTAGTGAGCATGCAAAGTGGGATGGATAATATCTGCTGTACTTGTAACAACACCGAGCAAGTGAAATTGGCGAGCGATTTGACCTCTAATTACACTCTCCTCTGGTAGTTCCCGTCTTCTCCGGTACCCCTCGCATATCTCCCCCTCCCCCTCTTCTATCAACACTACATCTTGAACATGACTGGTCTGCAGGTTGGGTAATAGCGCTCCTCCACTCACCGGTCTATTACGCGACCCATAATGCATCACGCTCGCGCTCCATATAATTACATATTCAGCGGAGGTTTTATCGGCGTTACCTCGGCGAGGATAGTTGCCCAGGGTGGTGGGGGAGGCGGGAGGCGCAATTTGGGAGGTGCAGGATGAGCTGGTGCGCGTTTAGCAGCACTCACGTCTAATGTGCGGCTCTAATCTGCTTCATTGATCTCACATCGCGATGTGAACCATTGTGTGGCCGAGGAGTTATGTTCCAAGTCTCGTACGTGATTCCTTCGAGGTTCATTACGTTTAAACCACCGCCACTCGCCTCGCCGTCCGGACAACAAATATGTATCCGCTTGTTTTCAAGAATTCAGGAGTGCCACGAGGGATCAACACCCTCCTGAAGACCAACTATCGTCAGTGATTGATAGAGACTCTGGTTTTACGTGAAAATAATTGTTCCAGGGCCTTACGTGCACATCTGCAGTTCTGCTTCGTGGTCAGTGAGAGGATATTTTAACTCTCTAGAGACTCGTGATTCTACCGGCAAATCACAGCCGTAAGGTGTTGCAGATTATTGTAATTAGGTCAGACAAGTGATATACGGCACTTAATATAGACTCGATGACAATAATCATGAAGCAGAATTGCAGATGTGCACGTAAGGCTTTGAAACAAAGTGGGGCAAAATTCTTTTCGCAAAAAACCAGGGTCCCTAGTGATTGATAGTTCATGATAAGGCCAACATACCACGTGTCTGCTTACTGTTTTCACGATAGTTATTTTTAAACCTAAGCGAGAGAAGGTTTCAAAAATCTGTTTGGAATTTCAGTTTGAAATCGTTTTCATTACGTTGGCAATTTTTTTTTTCAAGACAGTAAATACTAAACTGACTTTTAAGTTGAAACAGTATCATTTCTGGTCTGGAAAATAATTAACTAGCCCAGTGAAATCCATTTTAAACATAACCATCAAACAAATTTGTGATACTTGTTCTCAGTTTAGCTTAAAAAAAAAAACTATCGTAAAAACAGTAGAAGCTGGTAGCGAGGCCCTAAAACAATTACGAGTTGTGACAAGTTAAGCAGTTCATCAACCGAAGAGGAAGACTTATAGCCTCGAAGTAATTATCGACCTTTAATGTGGCAAACTTTCAAGGTCATGGTCAGCGCAGTGGTTACAATGCTCGCCTCCTGCCCTTGTAATTCCGGACAGCGTCCACCAGGATATTCGTATGTCGCAACCGTGCAGGACGACGCTATTGGTCGGCGGTTTTTTTTTTCGGGAAGGTCCCGTTTTTCTCATGCCTTCATTCTGGCGTCGCTCCATACTCACCCCATGTTACCTGTCACCAGTTCTGAAAATCTAGATATTAAACTCTGATAAAATCTCTTTACTTTAAATGATTGTGGGACTAAATATTATATTTAAATTTATTCCACACGTTTGCGATTTTCACTGTGTGAAAAGGTAAAGAAGCACCTGAAATAGTTTGAGTAAATGCGGAGATTTGAGTATCAATAAATATAGTGACTTGTGAGTCTCACACAACACATAACGACTCGTCACCATTCACTAGCAGTGACGTATATCGAAAATGTTACTTCAGTTTGCCAACAACCCCAATTAAAAAAAAATCGTTCCAAGATCAAAACACAGTAACACACAATTTGCAGGCTGTGAAATGTTCAGCTTCTGTCTCACCCTCTTGTCTGCGCATGGTGAAATTAGCTTACCACACACACTGTACACAGCCTACCATTTCGTTCCATGGCAGTATTTCACATCTCGACTACTTCTTCGGTAGTAAATAACTGAGTATTGCAAGGATTTAATTAATTTTACCGAGTATTGCGCCTGACTTAACGAATATTTGAATGGCATCTCATTTTGTCTTGGACTCCTGTTGAGCCAATTAAAACGGAGAAGCGCAGAAATACTATGCGGAACGTCACGAGATAATTTATCTTCCCTTGTGTTTACTTGCTACCAACTGTTATTTACACAGATTTTTATGTGCGCACAAATCAAGCAGCTTTGCACTGTGATACGCGTGAGAATTCTTCGTTCTACAGTTTCTTGCTACTCAAATGCGCAAAAGAATTTCCAAACATGTTTATTTATAAACATGGATTTACTATTACACAGCGTTTATAAAGACATTCGAAATTGGCAAAGCTAATGTTAGTTGTTAGTCGTGTTAGTCGCCAACACTGTACGAATTTACAATGCTCAATAACTGTTAATAAAGATTTGTTCATTAGACTTGTAGAAGAAAAAAAGTGTCATATATTTTCAGTGGTTATAATAACTACGAGAATTTAAAAAAAATGTTTAATTAATACTTATTTATATATTTTTTCTAATAAAAAAGTCAACTTTAGAATTATGTGAGGGTTAATAAATTGTCCTTCAAATTGTACTAGCAATTTTTGTCTAGTTATAAAAATTCAGAGTATTATGTTATCCGTATAGTTACTGATTTTTTCTGCAAATAATTATGCATCACTTTGTTTCACTGTCTTATGTGCACATCTGCAGCCTTGCTTCGTGGTTATTGGCAGCGTGTCTTTGTGTAGAGACATCACTTACATCGCTTAGCCAATCATAACAAGGTTACTACACGTCTGTGATTAGCTGGTAGAACACCAAGACACTGAGAGTTATAAACGTCCAATCACTGGCCGTGAGGAACAGCTGCAGATGTGCATCTAAGGCACTGAAACAAAATGGCGTGAAATCATCTGCACCAAAAATCATTGGCTGTTGTTATCTACCGTGTTTCTTGTTCAAAACAATTTTCCTTTTCCGTTTAGTTTTGCCTGTTTCCCATTTCCTTCTGCCCATTATCATCTTCTCCACTTGCAACTGGTTGAAACAACGGGAACAGCAATCTGAACAGTTCGTAGTGGCTCCCAGTTTACACAGCAAGTATATGAAGAAAGTCAGCAAAGAAGCTGCAGATGTTAAGAACATCACCTGCCTGTCGCCTATAAGTCTGTCAGAGCTCACAAGTGAAGAGAGGATAAGTACGACAATGGCGTGCACATCTGGGGCCAGACAGCAAGGAGCTGAACTAACGCACAGTGTTTACGTCTACCGTTGAAAAATTACGCTACTCTAAGCGGCAACTGCGTTTATTTAATTGTTGAAAATTCTGCAGTGCTGTTCATTCTGAAACCCTTGGGCAACTTTATACCAACTTGCATAAGAACAAACTTAGTGACATTAGTTATGTTGCATTGTTGTTATTAGCGAAGATTTTTAAAAGAACTCAACGAACCTTGTCTGAAATACGTATCTTTCCTCAGACAAGTTCATTCAATAACTATGGTACGCGGATCGTACCAGAGGACAAGGATGTCACACCGCCGGCTGCAGACTTACAACTGGACTTTCCTCGGAGATACACCCAACAATAGAGAGACGCCGGAATGAACGGGCAAGGGAAACGGAAGATCCCCGAGAAAACCCGCCGATCAGCGATATCGCCCGGTGATCGACCCAGCCAGGAATTGAACCCAGATAACCTTGGTGGGAGGCGAGTGCTTTAACAACTGCGCCAACTGATGTCCCAAGTTTGTTACGAGCACGTGAAATAGTTTGTGCAGATTAAAAAAAAAAAAAAAAAAACGTGTTTATTAACAACCAAATGGAACAATTTTTAACTGCCATAAAATTCTGTCGATAGTATAAACAAGGCAATATTTACTTAATAAGAATGTTTTTAAATTAACGGTTCTGAAAATTACCGAGGAAGAATTATTTATGTTTATTTTTTCACACGGAGTAATTTTTGGTGTTCTTACTGTACATTTAACTATGAAACATTTTAACAAAAATTTTAGTAAACTTCATTCATATTATTTAACTATACGCAAATTATTTTAAACTTCGTATAAAATTACCAACGCAATTTTTCATAAACAAAATGTATGGATACTTATCTTAAGTACATCATTGCAACGTGTTTTAAGATACAAAGTACAAGCGATGTAAGCAGCTATAATTCAGTTATTTTTATTTTATTAAAAAATCTCATACATAACTTCAAAGATTAATAAATTGAACAGAAATAAATGTTTAGTATAATGTAGTAATGACAAACAAATATCTATATCGATATTTAAATTTATTTTACGAAAATAAAAGTGGACATTTGAGTGTGGATCACGTTGCCTTAATCAATTTAGACTGAAGTCAATTGCTACCTACTTATTTGTGTGTATATATGTATGTATATATGTATGTGTATATATATAAATGTGTTGGTAAGCGCATAACTCAACAATTCCTGGACCAATTTGGCCAATTTTTTTTTATGAAGTTCAAAGGTGATTTATACGGCAAGAAAAATTAGAATAATTGCCGAAAAAAAAAACAGTAGAGTCAATTTGAGCTTTATTGCTATTGTTGTTTAAACAATGTAGGTATGTTCCTGTGATCGAGGCCTTAAGCATTCACTCAGGTATTGTATAAAGTTTGGGGTGTGGGAGGGGTGGGGTTACGGGTTCGTATCCCGTGCAAGACTTTGCGATGGGAATTACATGACATCATACAATCGTATTGCGCGCGCTCTTTACACTGTTATTGAGTACGCTAGCTGTTAAATGCCGGGCAGCTGTTTTGCGGTGGAAGCCGCAGCCGGGCAGCTGTTTTATAGAGAAATAAAGATAAATTTAAAAAAGTACGCTTAGCGCAGTGGACTGGACAAATCTGTTTGTATTTGATGTTTTAAAGATAAACAGTGAATATAGTATCACCATCAATTAACACGTAACTAAAAGTTAGTTACTCTTTTCTATAGTACACGCGGGCGAAGCCGCAAATGGACAGCTAATATATATATATATATATATATATATATATATATATATATATATATATATATATATATATATATATATATATATATACACGGATACATATATTCCACGTATGGATTCGTATGTCAGCAGGTGAGATGGCAGTGTTTTACGGCCCTCTAACAGCGAGGTCTTACGAGCCGATGAGGGTGAAACGAGGTGAAGGGGCAACACAACAGTCACGACGAGCCGGGATTCGAACCCAGGACCTCTCGCATCGCAGACCCGCGATTACCCGACTACACTACCGGAGGTCGACATTCAATCATATACGTACAGTAACGAAGTTCATCCATTCACCTCTAATCACACAAGTGTGTGGCACGTGATTCTCCCAGGAGTTATTTATTACTGACTTGTAGTCGTTAAAGGCGTGTGTAAACAGCTGTCGTCCAATCACAGACCTAACAGTGAAGTAAACATTCATGATGTTCAGCATGACCTACAACCAGTACGCGAAATTCTCGTGCTTCTATAACTCATCCCAAGTTGACATGAAAACTGAGCCTTAACTATTTCTTTTAAGTAGCTTTCTTGAAATTTCCTTCGAGCTTGTATAAATTATCGATGTTGGCAAGTAAAATATTCATTATTTTATGTTGGCAGAGCTCGACATTGTGTTTTTTTTTTTTTTTTAGACTTTACATTGGATCACATTTTCCTGGCATATTTTTTTTCTTTCGGGGAAAACTATTTCACGTCCAATTTTTTGTGGCTTTTATACTAACGCATTTATTGAAATATTGTTTATTTTAACTTCAAGAGATCTTCACACATGCTGGATGGAAAACTATACTGTGGAATTTAATTTAAGATGTCACGTGACATTCAGTAGACGTCACATTTGATTGCAGATAAAGAACAAAATTACAATTATGCCACGGTTCAACCTTTGCTCACTTCTCACACATTTGGAGCTGAATATAATAAAAAATAAATAACAATAATATATATTTTAAAGATCGCGAGTAACAAACGTTCTGCTGTTCGGTTGTGATGATTTATTTAAGAGGGAAAAAATTGTGTGTTCACAATAAATTCACGAATAAAAACTACATCTGGAATTACTATTCTAACACAGGACCAATTTCTTTGTCGTAAAACTTTAAATGCAGCATCATCCTAATATTTTATCACTTTATTTTAGCTGAACATAAATTAGACGATAGTTTTAGAAACATATAAACAGGTACTAATTTGATTATTTTTTGAATACATTATTTTGTGTGTTTTTACACACAGATATATGTAAACATATGTACTATATTAAGCACACATACAAATTCATACACACAAATATGCTGATATCGTACAAAATACACACATACAGGCAACTTTGAAATTCCTAGAACGTTCGGGTTAACTTATAAATTCTTTTCATCGTAAATGCAGAAATACAGTATTTTTTTGCAACGTATAACATGTTTAAAAGGAAAGCTTGAGGTAGTGGTAACAATTCGAATGAAACGTTCAGATATTCAAGTGGAGTGCGAAAGCAATTGTATTACTCGGTGGGAAGCCAAACCCTTTCAACTGCCGTATTTCCCACGATTGGCGGAACCCTCGCTACACTTGTAGAAACTCGTTTCTTAGCTGAAGGGACCTAGGAAAGAGTTGAAATCCTTTTTTCCGAATCACTTGATTTCCAAAACTAGGAAAGCAGTGGACGGATATGTTTAACATCCGGTTTCAAGCCCACAATGTGGCACTGATTGGCACCGCTGACAATGGAAGTGGTTTCCCAGTTTTTGTGGGATTTGATTTAGAGTGGTGGTTACTTTTTTTACTCGTGGAGAACATTTCACACGGGATTTTAGTCCCTGGGAACCACGCAGTGTTCGCGCGACACCGAGTGTTGAGAACTAGCAATGTGTGAGTCTTCCTATCTGGAATTACTCCATTTTGTATTTATGTCATCTGATTTTCGATTCGTAAATATTCTATCTAACAATATCTCTTAGCAGTGAGGAAATACTGAGCTAAATTGGAATTACAATCCCACTCCCACAGTTGGCAGTTTGTCACTTATAGAACTGTAAGTGTAGTTCGGAGCACACGTTGCAGGAGAAGATACATTTGACCGGTGTGAGATGATGTCATTGGTTAGCGGTTTTTCTCGGGGATATCCCGTTTCCCCACCACTTTTATTCCTGCACTGCTACATTGTTGAACTCAATCACTGTCTTTCAAGACCTCGCCCTTATGTGGCAGCGTGGGTGGTCTTATTCTCAGTGTCCCAGGTCTATGTGTGGAAGCTATAAGGGCTACACGACACGGGCACCACACCTCACACTAGCCTCTTAGGTGCTAGTCACTAACTGACGTGTCATCTCTCTAACAAATATCCTAAGTTATTTAGTGGTGACATTGTCTTTTGTGACGTAATATTGAAGTTAATTGTAAATTGTACACACCACCACGTTCTTATTCATATTTTCGTATCTAACAGAAAACCGTAAATAACATTTTCGTAATTTTCAGCAGCCTAGAAACACAGAATATGTAGGGATACAGAAGTGAAATAGTCGGCAGGACAATCAACTCAGTCACACACGCCAGCAAATGGCTTCTCTACCGAGAAACATGGCGGAAACATCTACAGCCAATCAGAGTAAGGTGGCTGCCTTGCTAGCCGGCAGCCAGGCTAATAGGAAACCTGTAGTAACATGCAGGAACCAAACATACACGGGACTGGTATCAACAACCTCAGCCAGCCAATAAGCGGTGAAGTTCGCCCGTATGAAATAAGCCGCCACGTAATTTCACGTCTGTATTACTATCAATTCTGTTGTAAAAATGAACTTCAGGGTAAAATGTATGAGCGGAACTGGGTATACAAATGTGTAACGTTATTTGAACGATATTCCTAACCAGACATCAACCAAGCCCGTCGCGCAGTTTTACAATAACATCTTGACGGCTGCAGCTGTACATGCGGCTCGGAGGACTGTTACCCGAAGAACGGCTCAAGCTTCTTCACTTCACGTCATGTCATGTGCAAGGCAAATGGTCTGGGCCTGTTAATTGATGCCAGTCGTTATTATAACTATAATGCTTAGGGACCGCTTGTTTTCTCGAAAATACTTTTGCAACACATTGTTTAATGTCTTATGTGCACATCTGCAGCTGTTCTTCTTCGTGGTAAATGATCAGATGTTTATAACTGTCAGCATCTCGGTGTTCTACCAGCTAATCACAGACGTGTGGTGTAGCAGTAACCTTGTTGTCATTGGTACAGTCTAATAAGTGACGTCTCTGTACAAAGACAAGCTGCCAATAATCATGAAGCACAGCTGCAGATGTGCGCGAAAGGCGTTGAAACGAAGAAGTATAACAGTTATTTCGTGAAAACTACTGGCACTTAAAAAATACTTCATAAACGTCGTGCAACCGAAAGAAACTAGTCGATGTAAAATCACGTGACTGGGAACAATAAACTATTGACCACTATCTTTTAGTACACGGTTGTGCGGTTATATATGAAAGCGTCGTAGAACATAGTGTACTCATAACAAATATATGCAGTTGTTACATATGAGTTGTGTTGACAAGCGGAACACATATTATAGAGAAGTAAAGTAGAACATAAAGAACGCACAATTCTTTACAAGCACCCATAAACGGGTAACATCAAGACTTTTGAAGCGATTATTTCGTTATAAAATGTCATCGAGTGTCAAAAGTGTTATCCTGGAATATAGGAATCATAGAAGCGTATACATTATTTGAAATTTTCTCTTATCCGATATACAGACTAAAAACAACTCTGACATGCATGCCCATTGTTACAATAATCCAGAATATGCCGTTCAGGTTGCGAACTCATAATTAAATCTTGGAATATGGATGACCACATAAATCTGGGAAATTGTTTAAACATATACAAGACGGAGGAGGCAAACTACAACACTCCGGTTCTTTTTAATCACGCTTGTATGAAGGCCATGCCCTCCCCCTCCACCGTAACCTACTCCATAAGTAAACTTGCGTGGTGACAAATTGTGTCTCTCTCCCTCCTCATATCTTTCACACATTCCCTTACATTTACGTTTAGGAATGACGTTGAAAAATATAGACGGTCACACTCAAAGTACTGACTTATACTGCAAGAGAGTAGGTATTTTTAACCCCCCCCCCCTCAAGTTTCAGAACAGATGACTGGAGCCTGTTTGTGTGTTGTACAAACTGGTCACAGCACAGGTGTCTGCGCAGGGAACATAGTACTGCCAGGTCACCTAGGAGACCACGTGACACAGGGTGGTGCAGTAGTGTAGGAGGGGATCAGATATGTCAAAGGCACGCTCTGACGGCATACAGGCAGCCAGGCGATGTACGTGTTTTGCAGCTTGTAACCAATCAGAAGTGACTGTCCCAGTTCTAGTGAGCTACGCCAAGCCACATACTTAGAGAGTTCTCACATCACCACTTCGCTGACTTTTAACATGTTTTTACTAACTATCTTCTCAGTTTTTTTGTCTGTTCAGAAATTATGAAGCGTTCGGTTACAACGATCATTGTATTTACATAGTGATTTACTACTCATTTACTTATCTACAGAATTTGGGTAACAATTTTACAATCGATTATAAACTAACTTTCTGTAGAGTTAGAGAAATTATACTGAATTATGGTTCAAAATGAAAAAAAAATGGAAATAATTATTTTAAAATGTAATAAAATATTTATACTGCAGTGCCTACTAAGTTTCAAAACACATTATTGTTAAGTGTCACACATGCATGATCTAAAATCATAAGATAATAGGCCCATTAAATAAAAGAAAATAGTATACTATGTTTTTATAACTGATTAAAAAAATACAAAATATTTCTTCTATGAAAATACTTGTTAAATTAAAAAGGAAAAACGTTTGAACACATGCAATATGTTGTTACTGATGTAAGAGTAGTTCACTTAAGTCACTAACAATTTCATTGCACTGCAATTTATATGAACAATTCTGTAAGTTTTCTCAACTACAGTTATAATCTCTACAGTCCTTACTATTAAACATTGCATGCGTCCCAAGTTTATTACGTTTAAAATCTTAAAAGGATTTTTATAGGATAAACTATTTTATACTTTTTGTCAGTTTTAAAAAAACGAAGTATGTTATTATTGTGATTTAATATTCTTTTTACAGCGTTCTGTCACCGCCAGCCATATTCGTGCTTAGTAGAAAAAATGTAAAAATAAAAAGTTTGGGAGTGACCGTTGTTACATAATCCTTTTCTGAAACCTGAATTCTGCTACAGTAAGAACCCTGAGCTGTATTTATTTCTGTGAGGAAGAAAATACGTTACGCTGGCCGAGAAACGTTTATAGGCGTTGTTCTGTGTTGTAGTTGTAGAAACCGTCTCTGGCCGGCCGTTGCAACACCTCAACAGTCGCACTGTCGTTGAGGGGTAATTGTATCCGACAATTGTCCCCTGTAAACTCAACACCGGCGCAGGGATTAATTCCAGTCGTGTCACGTGGTTGTACGATTGGTACACCTGACCCAGTGCGCGCTCCGAGCTGTAGGGACTGAAAGCCCCCCAACCCTCGCGGAGAAGACATACATGCCTAACCCTTATGTGTCGCAGAGAAGGGTTGTGTGAGAAGTAAGCGGTGCGTGCCGCCTGCCACGTGGGGGCTTCAAAGAGCAGCAGCTACTTGGATTAATTTTTTTCTCTTCTCTTCTATACCTGAGGGGGTTCCAGGGTCGGCGAAGTCTTCATCCCGTGTGCCAGTCGCGAGCCGGTACAGGGAAGGGTTCACCCCCCGCCCCTGCTACACTAACCCTGGGTGGAGAGCGATTGTTTAGGGCAGGACCAAAGGGGTTGAGTCTCGGCGTTAAGGGGTGTGCTTGCGGCTCGCTGATTGTCGGGAATTAATTCCAAGCATGCGCGCGCCTCTGGCTGTGTTTGACGGGTACCTGGTGGTGGATGGTGCAGGAGGGGGGGGTGAAGCTAGCTGTCAATTGGTTGACGACATGTCGAGGGAACTACACCTGGCCCGCTCAGAACTCTGACGCCAAGGGAAACAATTTGGGAAGCGAGACTTCTCCGTTGGCAACACGTCGACATTTTCTCCTCCTGCCAACGTCTGTCAGTATAGCTTGTAACCATGGAGTTTGAATTGGTTATCACAATATAAATATACAGTTATAGGTATTTAATGGATTAAGGTTTAACTGTACAGTGTGTTTCGATTCAACACAGAACTGGCAAGTGGGCTGCCTACCCACCCGCAACCGGCTTGAATTCTGCTCGCGGCGCGCTAGCGACGGAGCTACGTTCGATTTCACTGGTTGCCGCCTTCTTACGCAGCATTCTAAACGGTTTAACTCTTTCAACATATATTTACACAGACTTTGGAATATGTTTC